>JAJIBD010005431.1:0-117297 GCA_021461705.1 Cryptotis parvus
TACAGTTGCTGATTTTTTCTTCTGCCAAGCAAATACATGCCTAACATGATAACTGTCTTCTATCATCATCAATTTATAAAAAGGCATTTTAAACTCCTCAAAGCAGGGAGATTATAATCTCAAAAAAAGAACATTCTTTTCCTGTCCAGCTCAACTGGCCCTTCTCATACTAACAGCATGAGAAGGCAGTCCCCCGGCTGCTTCATGTTTATAAATTTTAATAATTTGTTTTGTTTACACTTTAAACCAGTGAAAAGTACTTCAAGACTCTCCAGCCCACAAACAGGGAAACCAGAGGAGTAAAGCTAGAGGATGTTGGGATGCAGACTCCCAAAGCAGCCTGGCCTAAACTGGCCAGCCACTTAATCCAGCAGACTGGCAGGAAACTCCCTGGCAGAAAACAAATCATGGATTAGGGCCATCAGATAGGAAAGCAAGTGCACCATGGCACTTAATGAGCTTCTTTCTGCCCAGTGCTACTAGAAGGAGTGGGCCGAGGAGAGCACACCCTCCTCTGCTGTCAGCCTCACAATGCTTGTGATCCTTTTCCAGCAGATGGCAGAACACGCACACACACACACACAGAAAACTGCAGAGTCACCCAAAGTTTCTGCCTCTGTTGGTCCTTGATGTCACGCCTTTAAAAGCAGGTCATGTGTAGGAAGACAGTTCTCAAATAAAGAAAAACCCCACCCATGTTGTATCCTGAAATCCTCTTCACACCACACTTTGGACTTCCAGGAGAAGCTGAAACTCTTTGTAAAAAAGAAAGATGACAAAGAAAAGCCTGGGGAAACAACTGCAAAGAGAACCTGGTTTATAATTCAGGATTTGAGTTTTATTTCTAAACCCCATCAAGGCTTTCATATGTCTGCATTACAGTCTGTAAAAGTGTGAGTTGTGAGTTGTGTTTTCCAGAGAAGTCAATAGATTTTATATAGCCTCCTTCCAAGGAGAAAAGTCATACAGAGTCCAAAGTGTACAGTGCATTAGAACAGCCAAGAAATCCAGTTGGGTGAATCTACTGAAGTGCATTTTCACAAAAGCAATATCATGTGTCAAGTTCAAAAGTATTTCCTAAAATATACTCTCATTGAATATTGTGGCACAATAGCAAATAAGTAGGCCACTTGCTCTCTAGGATTCAAAGAATATCAGCCTGAGGTATTCTATCTCTACCCTGAATAGGAGACACCAGACACCTCTTTCACCAGACAATTAAAAAGGGACAACATTCCACACAATAAAAACCACATTATACAGCTCTTTACAGGAACATCTGCAGTTCAGGAGTCATATGTGTGACATGAGTTTCATAGATTTTTTTTTTTTTTGCTTTTTGGGTCACACCCGGCGATGCTCAGGGGTTTCTCCTGGCTCTGCACTCAGGAATTGCTCCTGGCGGTGCTCGGGAACCATATGGGATGCCGGGATCGAACCCAGTCCGGCATGGGCCGGCCGTGTGCAAGGCAAACACCCTACCCGCTGGGCTATTGCTCCGGCCCTCATAAATAATTTTTGACACTCATTTGGCCTATAAAATTCAGCGACACAGCCACACTGCCACACTCCTTTCTAAGCAATTTCTACTCTGAAATTGGACCTGAGAATAAATATCCTGGAAACTTATTTTGGGGGGGTCATACCCGGCAACACTCAGGGGTTACTCCTGGCTCTGCACTCAGGAATTACTCCTGGCGATGCGCAGGGGACCATATGGGATGCCGGGGTTCGAACCTGGATCCGCCGCATGCAAGGTAAACACCCTGCCCGCTGGACTATCGCCCGCCCCACTTTTTTTAAAGCCTGAATTTTATTGTCAAATTATGCCCCCCCTTTTCTTTGTCACTTGTTTTACCTCCCAGTATCTAACCTTGGCCTACTCCTACTCCCAAACAATGACCCCATGTTCCCAGGAGTAGACCAATGCTCCAAGTGCTCATCAATGTTATACGACATCTGACAGAAAATATCTGAGCCAGAAAGGACCTGCATAATTAATACAACTGCTCTTATATGCAAGAAACCCAGGCCCCGAGAAATAAGTTCCAAGCCCTAATTTGCTAGTGTTACAATGTTTGTCAGTTGTCAGTTAGGGTCTTCCAAGCAGCGCCGAGCCCAGAGTCCACTCTGCAATTCTTGGCTAGCCCAGCCAGCAGTTCCAGAAGAAGATGCAGAGTGGCTCCAGCCCTGCAGTGTGGGGTTCCTGGGGGCCACCCTAGCAGGGCTTAGGAGCCTCAATGGCCACTCCCAGCAGTGCTGCTCAAGTAACATGTAATGCCGGGATCCTGTGGGGACTGGCTGCATGCTTGGTATGAACTCTCACCCCTGTAGTATCTTTCCCACCTCCAGCACCAGAATTTTCTTTTTTTTTTCTTTTTGGGTCACACCTGGCAATGCTCAGGGGTTACTCCTGGCTCTGCACTCAGGAATTACTCCTGGTGGTGCTCAGGGGACCATATGGGATGCCGGGATCGAACCTGGCCGGCACAGGCCCGCCGCAGGCAAGACAAATGCCCTACCCGCTGGGCTACCGCTCCGGCCCCAGCACCAGAATTTTCATTTCATCCCTGCATGTTCCCATCCTTCCAGGTCTTGTCAAATGATTAACTTTCACTGGACAATAAATACAAGATAAAGCACCTAACTTTGTTATTACTTCTCTCAGAACACAAATATTTAATAAAATATTAGAAAATTTAATTTGAGCAGTGGGTAATCTCCATCTCCTCAAACTGCACTCTGCCTATAGGGCTGGTGGCAGTCGAGTAGTGGAGTGCTTGCCTTGCACACAGTCAACCCAGCTTTAATCCGCACGAGTAACCCCGGAACTTCATCAGGTGTAGTAACCAAACTAAAACAAATAAATAAATTTTTAAAATCACAGTCTGCCTATAAATAATCACACATTAGGGAATAAACAAGAGACGAGTCTCTGTGGCAGGAGCATATGAGTATTGTGAGGCCCTGATGCTTCATGGTTTGCTGAACGCTGAAGGAGTGCCCCATGTAGCCAGGATGGCACCAAAGCAATGCCAAGTCTGTGTAGCAAACAGGGGGCCCCAAGCATCATGGGAAAACTCTATTAACTGAAAAACTTGTTATTAATGAAAATATATAATAGGATGCAAACATGGAGGGCTGGAACCCAGTGATCTACCCTTTGGTAACTGTAAAGATCATTGTTCTATGAAAGAAGGGCTACTTTTTCATGCTGTATTTTCAGGCCATGAGCAGAAGCTGGCCCTAACAGCAGCACAACAATAAAATTTATTAAGTGAAGAAAATGTAGGAAGGAAATATCCACTGGATGTTTTAAAACTCTGCTGTCAGGGAGTCTCTCTTGGACATTCTTTTTTTAGTTTCCTTTTTAAAAGTAACATATAAATTAGATTAATATCATGTATGCAACATATTGGTTTAATATTCATCTATGCTGTAAAATAATGTTTAGTTAACATCAATCACCTCCAATAGTTAAAAATTTGTTTATTTCTTATGATGGCATCTAAGATCTATTCTCTTTGCATTTGTATTTTCGAATATACCTTAGAATATAAGTCACCATGCCATACGTTACAAATCCATGACTTTATTTTAGTAGCCTTCAAATTACTGCTTATCATAATTAGAATTTCAATCTAATTGCAGAAATAAAAAGGTGGGAGGACTTTGACACCCCCTTGCAGGCACAGTCTCAGTTCTCAGTAATCATTGAAAGCCCTATAGATCCTTCTCTCTGTCCACATGGCTGAGATCTGAAACTTTTGGAAGAACACCAGTTGTTCATAGGAACAGCTCTCCCCAGTGAAACTCCAGATTCTCCCTTTATACCCCTTATATCTACTTACCACTTTATACCACTTAATAGGGCTTTAGATATAAGCCTTATTTTCTTGCTCTTTCTACCTTCCCTTCACAGATGTCAGAACCTAGGAGAGAGACCATTGTTGCATATTTAAGCATGGCTGTATTGTTCATGAGAGCCAAGCAGCCTACTTCCCACCTCCTACTTGGTGAGGATAGACCACCTCACCCTACCGAGCAAACCAGGAGCCCGTCTATACCTAGTCTCACACTAGGGGGTGCTGTTGTTCCAATCCCAAGGAGCTTGGTGACAAGGAAAAAGAAGTGACAGTATTCAGAGTAATGTTTAGCTGGGCATCACCCTGCAAAGCCTCTCTGCTATTTCTCAGAATCAAAGACCTCCTCAAGCTCCCCAGTTCCTGGGTGGTGCTTACAAATGGTGCAATAAAAAGGAAGGGCTGAAGATCTCCAAACTAAAGCTTTTATTTTAAGACTCATTTAGGTACACAAGCTCACATAATAGTATTTATGAGGATGGCTGGATGTGAATAATTAATTCTCACTCACTCACCAAAGAAGAAAATTCTGTTTAGACAACAAAATGGCAGACGCTGTCTGGCAAACTTAGATATATCAAAGGCAACCAGAACAGCCGGGAAATACTTGAGTTTGTCCCTGCTTTTCACAATCATCTTTTCTGGTATGTGATGTCTAAGACTTTGGGAATGAACACTTAATACACAAACAAATGAATCTCAGCCACTCTCAGCCCCCAGCTTGGCTATTGTACAAAGCTTGCAGGCTGCCAGAGAAACCTCCCAGGCTCCAGTTAACTCTTTGCTTGAATGACTAGTGGACCTGCTCTGCAAGAAACTCTCACCCTGCAAAAGGGCCTTTCAAGTTTCTAGAAAAGTCTTGACACAGAAAGTTGGGGGGCTGTTTTTTTGGTGGGGGGGATGGGGAGAGTACTTTAATATATGTTGAGAACAATGTGTATTTTTCACAAGTTCTCCGAATGAAACTCTCACCTAACAGTACATTAAACATTCCCACACAGAGAGGAATGTATCTGCACCAAGAGAAATAACTCTGGTATTAATCCAAGGGGAAACAATCTGGCTGCCCTCCCCAACCAAAAAATGAGGGTTTTGCAGTCTTTGTTGGAGTGATTTGGATACTCCTCACAAATGCTAATGAGCAACAATTCACTAATGCTAATGATTAGAATTCTCTTTGGCTCCAAAAGCAACTGCAGCCTAGCTAGAAACTTCAGGAAACCAAAGTGCTTCAAGAGGGAACTCCGCACAGCATTTTAGGGCAAATCTGAAACTGAATGGTTTCCTTCCTGCTCAGAAAGCCTTCCATAAAGGGGTACAGTATCCTAAGCACTGGTGCATCAAGTTTTCAGAGGAAATGCAGTGAGTTTGGTTTTTTTTTTACTATTGTGAATAATGCTAAATTGAACAAAGGAGGGCAGATATATTCTTCATTGTGCTTTTTCACCCCTGGAGTATATTCCCAGGAGTAGTGTTGCTTAGTGGGAAGCTCAATTCCTAGTATATTGAGCAATGTCCCTATTTTTTTTCCATAAAGGCTGGACCAGTTGATATTCCCAGCAGAAGTAAATAAAGATCCCTTCCCTCCACATCCATACCAACACTGGTTGCTATTGTTGGAACATTGTACACCTGAAATTCAATTATTAATAACCTGGTAACTTTGGAATATATGATGGATTTAATTTTTTTTAAGGAAGAATAAGTTGTTCTCCAGGGCTTCTGGAACACATGCTTTTTTTTTTTCTTTTTTGGGTCACAACCGGCGATGCTCAGGGGTTACTCCTGGCTCTGCACTCAGAAATTACTCCTAGCAGTGCTCAGGGAACCATATGGGATGCCTGGGATCAAACTGGGCCAGCACAGGCTAGCTGCATGCAAGACAACCGCCCTACCCACTGGGCTATCACTCCGGCCCCTGGAACACTTGCTTTGCAGGAGTCCCTGAAGATAGCCTCAGAGCACTTCCGGTGTAGCACAAAGATCAAACAAACACTTCCCCACCTCCCAAAAAATACTGTTTTACAGTCATCCATGTGATTTCTTAATCCAAACAAAATGCAAAATATAATTTTGCTTCTGTTATAAATTCAGCAGCAATCTCAGTCATGTTTACCCAGTATACTCAACTAAAAAATATTTGAATATATTTCCTTTGTACTACTTCAATGGATTGTTTTGATAGGCATAGGGTGGGCACCATACTTCAGAAAATTATCCCGGTGTCTGGGACAGTTGAAAACCACTGGATGGTTATACCCAGGCCTACCACCTGAATATAATTAAAAGCCTTCTTTGAACTTCCCCATACCTGAATTTTATTCTACAAAGTGAAATGAATCTAGAACCCTTTGAAAGAGGAAGCGTCAGTTTCCCCTTGCCAACCAGAGAGAAGTCCACACTTTCCCCTCCCAGCACTTCCATTTCTCCCTATTGACCTACTACACCTCATCCTAAGGCCCTATCTTTAACATTCCTGGTGTTCCCCAGCACCATACAATTCTGTCCTGGAACTAGGAGTCACAAGACTAAGATGAACAATCCCTGAGGCAGATAGTCAGAAAGACTCAAACCAGCCAGACCACCCCTAAAGATTCCTGCCAGCATTCTCTGTAATACTTGATTGATAACAATGCAAAGGGCCTTTTAAAAGTCTAACACTAAACTTGCTTTTAACTTAGTCCTATACTAAGTTCCTCCCCACAAGGGGAGTTCCTTTCCTTTCTTTTCTCCCTTCTAATAAACTTTCTGCTATACAGCTCTGAGTCTGAGCATCATTATTATTCAATATTTTCATTCTTGAAAATATTGAAGAACCTGGGAACTGCGAACTAATACAGAGACTCACCACTGCCGCTTCTGCCTAACCTGTATCATTTGGGGGCTCATCCAAGATTTGAACCAGGGACCTCTTGCAGCCGCTTCTGCCTAACCTGTATCACCTTTCTCCCACCTAAATAAAAGGTATCTGTGGGGGCCTGAGGGAGATTATAACCATAGGAACTTTGAAGAAAGGAAGTGGTTACTTTTATCTTTATATTTTAAATAATTTTGGCACTATTAAGAATAAGCCACAGGGCCGGAGCTATAGCCCAGCGGGGTAGGGCATTTGCCTTGCATGCGGCTGGCCCATGCCGGCCCGGGTTTGATCCCGCCATCCCATATGGTCCCCCAAGCACCGCCAGGAGTAATTCGTAAAGCGCAGAGCTGGGAGAAACCCCTGAGCATTGCAGAGTGTGACCCAAAAAAGCAAAAAAAAAAAAAAAAGAATAAGCCACAACAAAGGGATATACATGATGACCCCTAAATGTATGTATTACAAGCCACAGTGTGTAAGAAAAGGGAGAAAGAGGGAGAGATAAAGAGAGAGAGAGAGAGAGAGAGAGAGAGAGAGAGGAAAAGTGCCTGCCATAGGCACATAGTATGGGGTGTGGGGGAGAGTATCTGGAGACATAAGTGTTGGAAAATGGGCACTGGTGGAGGGACGGGTGCTGGAACACTGTATGACTGAAACCCAATCAGGAACAGCTTTGTAATTCTATATCTCATGATGGTATAATCAATTATTTTAAAGCCACAATGCTGTTCATGAGCTGGTGAGATAATAGAGCAATATGTAGCAAATACATAATTCTAAGTCAGAATTATATTATATTATATTGCGTTTCCTTGGCAAAGAGTTCATTGTATGGGGTCCAAGGATGTGGATCAGTGGTAGACCTCTTAGCTTACAATATACAAATATGCCTGCACCACCAGACATTACCTAGCACTTATCCCCAGCACTGCCAGCTTAATCTCCAGTAGTATAAGAAATGTGACCCCAGGCACACCATAGTCAAGAGCTTGAGCACCGGGGCTGGAGCGATAGCCCAGCGGGGTAGGACGTTTGCCTTGCACGTGACCGGCCCATGCAGGCCCGGCTTCGATCCTGGCATCCCATATGGTCCCCCGAGCACCGCCAGGAGTAATTCCTGAGTGCAGAGCCAGGAGAAACCCCTGAGCATCGCCGGGTGTGACCCAAAAAGCAAAAAAAAAAAAAAAAAAAAAAAAAGAGCTTTAGCACCAAAACCAATTATGTGACACCCCCTCCCCACCAGCCACAGAAAAGGAAAGAAGAAATGAAAAAATTCACTGCATTGAAGAATTTACCATTGAATGCAAAGAAAGAACAGAGCAGGTATGGGGATGCGGCTCAGTGGCAGAACATAAGCTTCATAAGGATGACTACAGCATACATACACGCATGCTCACACACACACACACACACACACACACACACACACACACTCCTTTCTAACAGAAACAGTAGAAAGACATAGAAAACGATTGTAAACTTGTATCATGAAATGATCAGGATAGGAGGTAGGAAAAAACAGCAAAGTTACCAGGGAAAAAGTACCAAGTCTCCTGTCCAAACTCCTTTGCCTTGTTCCCTCCCAGTCCTCATTATGTCTCTTAGGACTACACTGAGATAGCCAAGATTCCTTCCACCATGAACATTAGTCAACCCCTCAATGCTGGCAATGGTTTAGGGGACATAAACCTCTTAGATTCTATTACATCACTAAGAATCAAATCATATCTTGAAGTAGAAATCAACTGACTAAACTCTACAAGAACTCTCTACCAACTTGGCTTCATATAAGTAGAGGTAAAGTGTCCATCTGACTGACAGGATGGCCCATCTGTACACCCCATCTCCAGCATCACTGTGACCGTAACAGATACCTAAGGACAAAACACAAGAAACACCTTACATAATCAGAGATACATAGAAAGGGGACGTGCATGGGCCTGTGATGGAATTTCACACAGGCAGTCTCTAGTTCCTTCCAAATGTATTTGAATGACCTAATTTGGTCAGGATTTTGGTGACATAGCTTAGCAACCAGCATAAATAAAAAAAGCAATCTCCCTATCTATTCCTGCAATGTACCCACAACTTCTCCTGCTCAGTCTAGGCAAGCCACGGGTGCTAAGGTGTTCAGTTTGCTGAAAGAGGATAGTCACCTCAAACTTTTGGTTCTAGAAAACTAAAGCAAGCTCCTAATAGTTACCACCAGTTATTAAGAACGTGCAAGTACTGGGCTCTTATCTCAATTTTTTTCCTCACAACAATTTATCCTACAGATATATCATCTTTGGGCCGGAGCGATAGCCCAGCGGGTAGGGCGTTTGCCTTGCACGAGGCCTGCCTGTGCCGGCCTGGGTTCGATCCCCGGCATCCCGTATGGTCCCCCAAGCACCGCCAGGAGTAATTCCTGAGTGCAGAGCCAGGAGTAACCCCTGAGCATCGTCGGGTGTGACCCAAAAAGAAAAAAAACAAACAAACAAACAAAAAAAAGATATATCATCTTTATTTTACTGGTAAGGAACTTGGAACACAGAGAAATTGAATTGCTTCCATCAAAGCCCACATAAATAATAAGCAATAGAGTAAACTTTGAACTTACTCATGATCTTTTAAAAAAATAATGGGGCCAGAGCAATAGCATAGTGGATGGGGCATTTGTCTTGCATGCAGCTGACCTGGGTTCAATCCCTGACATCTCATATGGTCCCCCAAGCACCACCAGGAGTGCAGAGCCAAGATACCCCTGAGCATCACCAGGTGTAAATAACAACAACAATAAAAAGTAAAGAAAATAAAATAATGGTAAGTTCTTAAATAGCACCATGTGACAGGCACTGAACTAAAAACTGTTTTAGTCTAACTTGTTCAATCTTTATAATAACCCTTGGAAAGAGGTATAGTCTTTACAACTGCCATTATGCAAAAGAGAAAACTGAGAAACAGACTCAGCAACTATTCGAGTTGTGAACTTTACAACTGGCAGCACCAGATTCAAACCTATGAAAGTTACCTCCAGTATCCAGGCTTTTTTTTAACAGATTATTTATTTGTTTATTTGTTTATTTGCTTTTTGGGTCACACCTGGCAATGCACAGGGGTTACTCCTGGCTCTGCACTCAGGAATTACTCCTGGCGGTGCTCAGGGAACCATATGGGATGCCGAGGATCGAACCCTGGTCGGCCGCATGCAAGACAAACACCCTACCTGCTATGCTATCGCTCCGCCCTCCAGTATCCAGGCTTTAACCATTACACATACTACCCCTCTTTTTCCCTTTTAGTTTCCTTCATTCATTCATAAAATATTGTCCCTTCATGCACCCAAAGTCTAGTATAATACATTACCAGTATTAGATGGTTGAACACTGGGAAGCTGGGAAGAAGGGTCCACACAGCAGGAATAATGTGAGTGTGCAAAGTTAAAAGAAAAAGAGTGAGCAAGGAAGGCCATTCCAGAACCTTACCAGGCTGCTCAGCTCTTTTATATTAGTTATCTCACTTAACCCTTGCTCCTGTTGCAGAATAGCCCAGCAAAGAAAAGAAACAAGGTCACACTTGTAGGAACAAGGAAAAAACAAGTTTATTTAGCACTGATGCTGGCCCAGCAGATACAAAGGACAGCAGGGTGATCTAGTACACAAACACGGGCGGGAGGGGGTGGGCAGGAGCAATAGTCTGCAGTCCCAAGTTCCATCCCCAGCATCCCATACAATCCCCAGAGCAAAACATTTCAGGGTGATAAAGAAGACTGATACAGTACAGTGACAGAGTGATGAGCAAAAGCAGGAACAGGAACTAGGTTTCCCTTTACAAGAATCAGGCTACCCCTAACACAAACCTTTAATGCATCCTCATTTAATACTTGGAAAACAAGATGCAGAAAGTCCAACAACTCAGTCACACACCAACCAAGAGAGAGTTAGGTTTGCCTACCTCTGATAGTTGTTCCTCTAAACCTAGGGGGTCTCATCACACAGATGAACAGAACACAAACTAAGGCCAAATAATTTGACCAAGCACTGGCAGAGCTAAACAGAATCTAACCATTCTAGGTGCCTTAAAAGCAACTAAACAGAATCTAACCATTTCTAGGTGCCTTAAAAGCAACTAGGGTGCGGGTCTTCCTCCTGACCCCCCAAAAAATGTACATTTTCAATTTGAAGTCTTTTGTTGTGGTATTCTCACTCAAATTAGCTTCCTCTCTGCAGACTGACTTCCTGTGACTTGCCACCTACAAACACAGTCCCAGAATAAGAACAAGCTCTCTGGTGGTGAGGCCAGCTGGAGGGAACACAGGCTAGACCAGAAGTACCTCAAGGATGTTCTAATCCGTACCCTTCTGTTAGGAGGGAAAGCTGATGCCCAGTAAAAGGGAGGAGAATAAGTCACTCAAAGCATTCCTTTACCCTCCAGAGGGGGAAATCTGTGTTCTTCATAAGAGTTTTGGCAAGCAGAGGTATGAAACTCCTCTAACAGCTTGAGGAGGAGGTAACAAAGGATGTCCCTTCCCACAGAATCTCTCTTTAGACTACAGAGCTGCTGCTGAGACTAAAAAGAGCAAATATATTTTCCTTACAAGATTCAAGTTTGACTCAAATTTTGTGTCATTAGGAAGGAGGTGGAGGTGGAAGGGCACCAAAACGTGAATCATCAACTCTTAATCAGCAATGTGGGGAGTGAGACGGTTCAGAAAGAGAATCTTCTTGAGACCTTGGATGCATTCCCTTCCCTCGGCAGGGAAAGCAGGTCCTGATGTTACAGCGCCCACTTACAGCCTCTAATAGCTCGCCTTGTAAGTACACACTCCTACAGGAATATAAGAGGTATGATGCATCTCTCTTTGAACTCTTGGGGCCGATCATCAAATTAAAGTAATAGACCTGATCCTGGAAAAGAAGAACACTCTCTCTGATGAGTAAAAGCAGAACCCATTACTTCACTGCCAAAATGTTTAAAATCTACACCAAGAAATTACTCATCAACTTTCCCTCGCAGAACAGATACCACTGCTCTTTCTAAGGTGTGCGTTACCTTGATTAATATTTCCATTTTGATCAGTCATCACATTACTCCAGGCCAAACAATTTGTTCTTATCCATTTTGTTTTGTTTTGTTTGGGTTTTAGCCATGACCACTGGTGCTGGAAAACTTGTTTTTAGCCATGACCAGTGGTTCTGGAAAACAGCTGGGGGAGCTGGAAAGAAGGGTCCAAGCAGCAAGAATAATGTGAGTGAGCAGAGTCAAAAATAAAGAAAAAGAATGGGCAAGGGAGATGATCCACCACATGTAGAAGTCAGGCACTCTACCTGCTGCAATATCACTCAGGCCCCCAAGATTTACCTTTTTTAAAGTGTACATTCCTTAATGTGCTCATAGTATATTAATCCCTGCTGACTACTTGTAATAGATGGTTATATAAGACAAGGATTTCATATTCCCATTTAGAGGTAAAATCCTCTAATGGAGTAGAAGTAGATGTGTTTAAATAAAATAAGCCAGTGATCTACTGGTTGAATCTTCAGTGTTGTTTGCTATGTATGTGATTTTTTTTGCTATTGATGTGATTTTTTCACTAGTGATCCCCTTGAAATAATCAGTGATTCACAAAGGCCATATAACCTCCAGTTGAAAAAAGGATGGTTTAGAGAAAACATTAAATAAGAAAATTATTGATTTTACAGTCAAAGACATTGAATGGGGGAACATTTATCATTTATCCTCTCTGTGGAAAACCATGAATCCAACACTAGGGTATGGCTAGTACAGGGTAAGAGACAATATGACAGAAAGGAGAAACCTTCCCCAAATGATCGTAAAATAGGTAAAACTGACATGAACACAAAATAAATAATATCAAAGTGGGGCAGAATGTATGTGCATCTAAGGCTGTACTTGCTGAAAGAGAACCCAATTTGAACTAGCCGTATCAACACATTTTAAATATTTTCATTCCACCAGAATAAAACTCTATCATAATTGTTAAGGAGAAAAACTACTAACCATATAAATAAGCTACTAGGGAAGTTTCTCTGCTTTTTGCTAGTCCCAGGATTGAGGCCTTATGGGTTTATTTTCAAGTTGTTTGTAATGATTATATCTGATCATTAGGACAGTGGACCAGTCATATAAATCAGATGGATTAGAAAGGCTCACTGAAGCAAGACTCTGATCCAGTCACATGCACATATATGGGCTCTGCATCAGGACTGGACAGGGATCTACAGATCCAACTGGATGCCACCATAGCTGTGTGTCCCAGGGTCGTTCACCTCCTGGGGAGATAGTAATTACAGTCCCTACAGGAAAGTCTGTGAAACTAACTGCAGAGTTTCTGTATACTGCAATAACAGCACCAAAGTCAGAGATTTTTCTGAATAAAAGAAGTGGAACTTTTAAGATAGCAATTCATTATATCGAAATTGTCAGCTCAGACTTACTTCAGCTTCACTGTAACTCATGACTCTAGGCCCATCTCTGAAAGACATCAAACACAGAAGGAAAAAACAAAGTCAGAAAAAAAAAACAATTTATTCCCCTTGGAGGGCAGAGAATGAGACATGTAACAGATGGACTAGGAAAGGGCAAAAGGCTTAATAAGATTCACTACAGGATTAGGCATTCATTTGATTAAGCCCAGCACATGCAGAGCAGAAGCAGACAAAAATCACACCACTCTGACTCATACTGCTTCAGGGCGTGTAGCCACTGTCATCTAGCAAGACCAGGTGGAAGTCATTTACACTCCAGCCCTGCTAAGAGCCATTATTGGTGAGCTGGGTTGTATATGTTTGACTTTGCCCTTGGGCAGTATGAAAGTCTCTGCCACAGAGATAAGAACTCATCTGATACAGAAAGAGTGAATCACTAGTATAATGGAGACACAGCCAGGCTGAATAATTGTTTGGAATGAGTGGACATTTAAACTCTTAGTTATGTCCCTAAGGACAGGAAATGGTCTATGGACAGGTATGTGACCATATGGCAACATTTGTCTGACAGTCTCAGTTTACATCCTATTGTACCAACATGTTGAGTAATGTCCCTTTTGATTGGCAAAGGGTCTCAGTTTGAACAGCAAATCATATTTGACTCAGGTATTCAGACTTGCTAAATGAATGATTTCTGATTAGATAATCACAAATACAGGTAAATTCACTTAGTGTTTAACCAGTAGAATTTAGAAAGCCATTTTCTATCTGATCTTTTATCTTTTGCTCATGGGTCCACTTATTTCTTCTATTCCTGTCTTTCCCTCAGGTGCCTTGGTTCAACCCTTGGAAAGGAGAGTATAATTTAGCCTGTGTCCTGTGAGTCTTGGTTATGTTCTGTTCTACAAAATCTGGGAGGAATATCTCTTATAACACCACCTTTCCTTGATAATATTCACTATTATATTGTTGTCTCTTTTGTTTCTTAATAACCAAAGATCCTTTCCATGAAATGAAATGAAGGGGTTGGGGGGGAGATAAATGTAAAGAGAACCCTTGCTTACCACAAAGGAATAAATGCAAAAAAGGTGGGGAAAAAAGCTTGTACAGGCAAGAAGATGAACTTTTAGGCCTATGGATTTTTTTAAGTATCAGAAAGAAAGCACTGAGTGATGTACTGGGTTTTTAAACAAAATGTTGATTTATTCTTGAGCTGTATAGCTATTTCCATTTATTCAGCTTAATGTTTACACCAGCAGGACTCAAGAACAAATTATATTTGTGTTCAGGATAAATCATCATTTGCTACAGGAAGCCCAAAACAAAAATAAAGAAAGAAGATATGTTAATAATGATTAGACCTATTAATGAACTGGAGGTTTTAATTTTCTTACTTTGGGATCACACCCAGTAGTTTTGGGGAGTCAGGATAATACAGATTCCTTCCTTCTTGGTTTGACCTGGTGATGAGGAATTATTTCCACTTATGCTCTTAAGGATCATATGGTACTAGGAATCAAATCCAGGCTTCCCACAAGCAAAGCATGCACTCCAGCCCCTTGAATAATGTTCCCAGCCCCTGGATTTAACGTAAAAATTTTTCAACATTTCTCTTAAATGATGAGTGGGAGTTTAGTAGCTAGTGTGTAAACATCTTATGAGCTCTGGCTTGATCCGTGGAACTAAAAAATTAGAAAAGAGAGGGGAGGATAAGAAAGAGTAATAGAAGGAAGAGAGTGAGAGAGACTGCCAATGACAACCAAATTAATAGTAATAAACATAATATCAACCAATATTGCAAATTGGAACAAAAATCATAGAATAATCTGAAAAGGGTTTATGGATTTTCATGATCCTCAAGGAGAAAAAGGATTAAATGTATTTAAAACCCGTAATTTTGATAATTAAATGAAGTAAACACAAAGTTAGAGGAGGTAGATGATAATACATAAAAAACAGAAGTAAAAAATTAATGAAATTACCTCTAGCCTGTACACACTGAAAAGACTAAGAAGTTGAAAACTAATGCTAAGAACTCATTGCTGAAAATAAGAAAAAATTTTAAAGAGTAGTTAAGAGACATGGAGAATACATTGAGAAACTTAAAATATCAATTTAACAAGTGCAGAGTTCACAAAAGAAGCTCAGTGTTTAAACTGGAGCTAACGTTTTGAGAATTGAAAAACATGAGTCCAGAGCTTGATAATGCACTCTGACATGAAAAAATTAAGTAATAAAAATAAATCTACAACTATAATATGTGGCAAACTAAAAAATATTATAAAATTTAGAGAGGCCAGGGAGAAAGTTCAAGTAAGGCACCACAATAGTCCCTACTGAAAAAGTAGAGAAAAAAGATACCTATGAGAATTGATAATCACGAAGGAATGAAAATTGGATCAACAATATATATTCAGCAACAATCAGTGTCAAAATAGAAAATTATGTAATATTTATAAATATTATAAATAGTAATGTCTGAGAGATAAGATCATCTGATCACTTGATCACCTGATATCCCGTTTTTCGTTATTCATCGATTTGCTAGAGCAGGCGCCAGTAACATTTCCATTTGACCATATCATGTGCCAGTGTAGCCCAATGGCATCTGTTTGCTCCAGGAATACGAAGAGCCTCAAACCGTTTGTTCAGGGTCTTGATGAAGAAGTCTGACCATCTTGTAGGTGGGCAGCCACGTGATCTTTTGACGTCCCATGGGATCTAGTTGGTAACGGCTCTAGTTCAGCGGTCATCTCCAAATTGCATTACATGTCCAGCCCATCTGATTTTCCATGCCTTGGCAAACGAGACAGTGTCCCTGACTCTGGATCTTCGAAGGAGGTCAGAACTCAGGATTCCTTCTCTCACTTGAGTGAGGCATGATATTCCAACCATAGCTCTTTCAATTCCTCTTTGAGAGACCCAAATAGCGTTCTTATCCTGTTTTCATAGTTCCAGGTCAAAGAGGCTAGCTCCAGGTCAAAGAGGCGTATGTTAATGCAGGGAGAATGGTGGAGTCATGGAGTCAAAGAGATGTGCCTGAAGCCAGAGTTTCTTTGTCCTTTTAGCCATTTCTTCAATGCTCTTTTTTTTTCTTTTTCGGTCACACCCAGCAATGCTCAGGGGTTACTCCTGGCTCTGCACTCAGGAATTACTCCTGGTGGTGCTTGGGGGACCATATGGGATGCCAGGGATCAAACCCGGGTTGGTCCGTGCAAGGCAACCGCCCTACCCGCTGTGCTATCAATTTCTTCAATGCTCTTGAAGGCATTACACGCCACTCTCTTCCTCCTTTGCAGCTCAGGTTTTAGGTTGTTTTAGGTTTTAGAATATTAGGTTTTAGGTTTTAGTATCTTAGAGAGATAAGATACTGAGAAAAAACGAGTATTCACCTTGAATTCTATAACCAATAATTCAGATATAATACAACACAGGAGATTTTTAGTTATCACCAGACACTGGCTGAATATAACAGCAACAAAATTCAGAGGACATACTTTGGCAAGAAAGAATTCAGGATAATAAATATAGAAATTGATACAAATATAATAAGGGTACATTTAATCCTTAGTCATATAAATAAAACCTTTCCATGGACTTCTTTTTTGAAGTTGTGAAACAAAGCGCAAGACAGTAATAAACTTGAAGTATCATATAGAGGGAGGTAGGACCAAAAATGGGATTCTTTTATTATCCAGAAGAGAATTACTGAATAAGCATTGATCCATAAAATTTTTTAAACCATGTATGTGTTCACATCTGTATACAAATTTATACATATGTTGTATTTTATATGCCAAATACCAGTAACAATTATAGACCTCATTCTCATGACCTGATGGAATGGTTTGAAGCTCTTTATGTTTCTGGAGCAAGCAGATGCCCTTGGCTCTACTTGCATGAGACAGGACATATGGAGATGTTACTGGTGCCTGCTCGAGCAAATCGATGATGAACGGGAAGACAGTGATACAGTGATACAGTGATGTATATATGAGAAAATCACTAAAGTAATAGTAATGTATCATATATAATACAAGATAATAATGGCAATAAAGGAGTATCATATATAATACAAGATAATAATGGCAATAAAGGAGTATAGGGAAAAATTATCATTCCCAGTAAAGGTATAAAAAGGAAAGAAAATAGGTACAAGTAATTGAAAAAAGAAATAAAAAGTAATCCATTACAACTGTGCCCCAAAATTTTTCATATACCTAGTAATCAAGAAAGGAAGAAGACATATATCAAAAACTATAAGCATTAAAAGCAATAGAAGAAACAAGGAAATGGAAATATATTTCAAGATTAAGAAACAGAAAACTCAACAATGTTAAATGGCCATCCTACTCAAAGTGCTATACAAAGACAATACAATCCCTTTCAAAACTCCAGTAGTACTAGTCAAGGACACAGAACAAATACTGCTGAAGTTTGCAAAAGTTTCCTGATAGCCGAAGCAATCTGAGGGGAAAAAAAGATGGGAAGTATTATGTCCCCTGACTTTCAATTCTCTTAAAAAAGCTATAGGAATCAAAATATTCTGGTAATGAAAGAAAAACAGCCTTCAGATGCGAAATAAAAATGAGAGCCCAGGGGGCCGGAGTGATAGCACAGTGGGCAGGGAGTTTGCCTTGCACCCGGCCAACCCAGGTTCGATCTCCAACATCCCATATGGTCCCCGAGCACTGCCAGAAGTAATTCCTGAGTGTAGAGTCAGGAGTAACCCCTGAGCATTGCTGGTTGTGACCAAAAAATAGATAGATAGATAGATAGATAGATAGATAGATAGATAGATAGATAGATAGATAGATAGATAGATAGATAGATAGATAGATAGATAGATAGATAGATAGATAGATAGATAGATAGATAGATAGATAGATAGATAGATAGATGATTGATTTATAGAGATAGATAGATAGATAGATAGATAGATAGATAGATAGATAGATAGATAGATAGATAGATAGATAGATAGATAGATAGATAGATAGATAGATAGATAGATAGATAGTAGATAGATGATTGATTTATAGATAGATATATAGATAGATGATTGATTTATAGATAGATAGATAGATAGATAGATAGATAGATAGATAGATAGATAGATGATTGATTTATAGATAGATAGATAGATAGATAGATAGATAGATAGATAGATGATTGATTTATAGATAGATAGATAGATAGATAGGTAGATAGATAGATAGATAGATAGATAGATAGATAGATAGATAGATAGATAGATAGATAGATAGATAGATAGATAGATAGATCACTGTCTTCCTGTTCATCATTGATTTGCTCGAGCAGGCCCCAGTAATATCTCCATATGTCCTGTCTCATGCTAGTAGAGCCCAAGGGCATCTGCTTGCTCCAGGAACATAAAGAGCCTCAATTCATTCCGGAATGAGAGGTCTATAATTGTTACTGGTATTTGGCATATCAAATACAACATGGGTAGTTTTCCAGGCTCTGCCATGCAGGCAGCATACTCTTGTAGTCATCTCTACGTCCAGCATTTATGGATGAACTGTGCAGCCGCTATGCGGCAGGCGCTGCTGGGTGGAGTTCTGACGAGAGAGAAGTCCGGATGTGGAAAATGGAGGCCCTCATGGAGTGGGGGTCATCTGGCTTGTTGCAAGGCTGTGCTGGGGTGGTGGGCCAGGGCTAGAACCCGCCATCCCTCGAACCCGCCATCCCTCTTGGGCGCCTCGTGAGTGGCTGGGCACAGGGAGAGCCAGTAGCAGCTCTGCCCATGTCTGAGTCTCCTCACATGTAGATAGATAGATAGATAGATAGATAGATAGATAGATAGATAGATAGATACATACATACATACATACAGACATACATACATACATACATACATACATACATAGATAAAAATCATAACGAGAGCCCTGAAGCAAATACGTGGACAATTAATTCACAACAAATGAGGGCCAGAGTGATAGAGCAATGGTATATTGGAGAGGGCGTTTGTCTTGCACATCAGACCTGGTCTCAATCCCTGGTGCACTATATGAGCCCTGCCACCCTATATGATCCCCAGAGCCCCACCAGGAGTGATGCCTTAACTCAGAGCCAGTAGACCTGAGCACCTCTGGGTGTGGCCCAGAAACAAGCAAAAAAAAAGTAAAACAAAGGATAAAAGCATACATAAAGTGGAGGAAGGACAGTACTTTTAAGGAAAACAAGTATCTTCAACAAATTGTGCTGGGAAAACTTAGGAAGGAAGGGAGGGACGGAATTTATACCATCTTACAAAAAAATATTTTTACGAAAAATTTTTGTACCACTTACAAAAATTAATTTAAAACAGATTAAAGGCCTTTATATCAGACATGAATCTATTCAATATACTGAGGAAAACATAAACAGAAATCCCAATCATATTGACCTCAAAGTTGTCTTCAATGATTTGACTCTATTAGCAAAGAAAGTAAAAGAAACAAATGTAAAGACATCAAACTAAAAATTTTTGGACAGTGAAAGAAGCAGTTGTTAAAATAAAAAGAAAACCTATTGAAAAAAGAAAATGTGTGCATACCTATATATAATGAGTCTCATATCCAAGATAAACAAAACACTTGCAAAACTAAACAATAAAAATAAATCACTTGCATCACTTCATTTGTCTTCCCTATATATAATGAGTCTCATCACTGTATCACTGTCTTCCCGTTCATCATCGATTTGCTTGAGCAGGCACCAGTAATATCTCCATATGTCCTGTCTCATACTAGCAAAGCCCAAGGGCATCTGCTTGCTCCAGAAACATAAAGAGCCTCAAACCATTCCATCAGGTCGTGGGAATGAGGACTATAATTGTTACTGGTATTTGGTATATCAAATACGACACAGGTAGTTTGCCAGGCTCTGCTCTTGTAGTCACCTCTCAAAAGTAAAAAAAAAATGAATGAATTTTAAAAAACATGGAAAGAATAAGCATGTCAGAGAGAGGGCTGGAGCAATAGTCCAGTGGGTAGGGTTTTTGTCTTGCATGCTACAGACCCATATTCAATTCCCAGCATCCCATATGGTCTCCCAAGTACCGCCATAGAAATTCCTGAGTGCAGAGCCAGGAATAACCCCCAATGAGTCTCATATCCAAGATAAACAAAACACTTGCAAAACCCAACAATAAAAATAAGTCACTTGTATCATTTCACTTGTCTTCATCAATTTGCTCGAGCAGGCAGCAGTAACATCTCCATATGTCCTGTCACATGCTAGTGTAGACCAAGAGCAACTGCTCACTCCAGGAACATGAAGAACCTCAAACCATTCCTTCAGGTCATGGGAATGAGGTCGATAATTGTTACTGGTTTTTGGCATATCAAATATGACACGGGTAGCTTGCCAGGCTCTGCCGTGCAGGTAGGATACTCTTGTAGTAGCCTCTCATCTCGTGCATTTATTGATGAATGGGGAAAGATCAGCTCTTCTGCAGGGAGCTGGGGAAAGACAGCTCTTCTTCTGTCTTTACTTCAGTGAAAAATAAAATAAAAATATCTTCTCCAAAGTACAATTACACTTTTCAAGTCTAGACCACTAAGGCGTCATTCTCCCATGTCTGGACCCTTGAAGTGGACACAGTAACTTCCCTTTACCTGACTTTTCTACATTGAGAAGAAAAAGCGTCAAGTTCTTTAACCACAAAGCTTCCCATCCAAAAATGGGGAGAAAAGCTGAATAGACACTTCTCCAAAGAACACATACACAGTGCCAACAGGTCTACTAAAAAGGTGTTCAGCAATGATCAGGAAACACACATCAAAATGACTAGAAGTTACCACTTCACAACAGTGAGAATGGCCTATATCAAAAAGACTGGAAACAACCAGTGCTGGCAAGGATGCAGTGAAACAGGATTCAGGAACTCTCTCAGTGTTGGTATGCCTGTGAACTGATTCAGCATCTATGAAAAACAGAATAGCGATTTCTCAAAAAATCGAAAATAGAACTACTATATGATCCAGTAACTCGTCTCCTTGATATCTATCCCAAGAATATAAAACCACTAATTCAAAAAGATACAGGAACACCTATGTTTAGATAGATATAGAACTATTTACAGTACCCAAGATTTGGAAACATTTCAAGTGTCCATAAACAAAGTAGGGAATAAAGAAATTTTGGTATATTGGAAACAGAGAAAAAAGTGCTGGGCTTTGTCTTGCACACAGCCAACCCCAATTTGGTCCCCCAAACACCACTAGGAGTAAATGAAATAAAGGGTATTCCAAAACGAACCACTAGATGTTTAGCACTGATATCAAAAGACTGTAAAAGGAAGATGTAAAAATGACCAGCTATCTCCTCTGAATTACTGGCTAATTAGTTTCTAATTTTTTAAATGTCAGTTCATTTAAATAAACAACTGCTCGGGACATAAAAATATCTTAAGTCATTTTCAACAATCTCTATATGACTTAATATTTTTGCTATACAGATTTAGGAGAAATTTTTACAAAATACAACAGTCATAAAATGTACTCTAGGAACCCAGAGGAACAGCACAGGGCCTTGGAATTGTTAGGTGAATCCACTGGATATTTCAGAAATCTCCCTGTCAGTTTGCAGCTGTGTGACTGATTAACTGACAGTATTAGGCACAAAATCAGTCCAGAGGCTCTGAAATCCCTTTAAGACTCTCTTCAACACTATCTCCAAGCACTGTCCTTAGGCAAGCTCAGTCAAACCTTCTCTCTGCTCCTCTAACTCTCTATCCTGACAGGCTCTCTCCAACTTAATCCTGCCAGCCAGGCTGAGAACGGAGTCTCAACTGACTACTCAACTGTTTTTCCCAACTCTTATATATCCTCATAATTTGGATACTGGCCATCTCTTTAAAAAAGTAAAAGACATCCCTTTAAGGGATCTCTTAAATCTCTTAAAGGGACCCAACATATCCCAACTATTAAAATGTAAAAATAAACATATATATATATATATATATATATATATATATATATATATATAAATGCTTCTTGCATGTTATAAAAAACTACATCGAGGGGCCAGAGCGATAGCACAGCGGGTAAGGCATTTGCCTTGCACGCGCCCGACCCGGGTTCCATCCCTAGCATCCCATATGGTCCCCCAAGCACCGCCAGGAGTAATTCCTGAGCAGAGTCAGGAGTAATTCCTGAGTGTCGCCGGGTGTGACCCAAAAAAAAAAAAACTACATCGAGGGCTGGAGTGGCAGTATAGTAATTAGGGAAATTGGCTTGCTCATAACTAAACCCACCACTAGGAGTGATCTCTGAGCACAGAGCCAAAAGCTAGCCCTGAATACCACTAGGTGTTACCTCAAAACCAGAGAAAAACCTAACAACTTTATATTGCTTAATGAAAGTAGGTATAATTAGCTTATAAATTTATATGATATGTAGACCATGCAAATTGAAGCAAAATTAGTTTCCTCCACAGTGGTAAAGAGAAGTCAATTGAACCTCTATGGTAAGCTCAGATTTTGCCCCATATATATATATATATATATATATATATATATATATATATATATATATATACATATACATATATATATACATAGCACTTCATAAAAGCCCTTTGTAAAATATATGAGCATATATATGTAATCTATATGTATATACGCATGTGTACACGCAAACACACACTTTCCTTTGAGGGCCACACATGTGGTACCAGGGACAGAATCAGGTCTCTTCATGCAAAATATGAAATCCAATCCTTTGAGTCCTCTTCCTGGTCCCCCCAATAACAATTATTTTTGCATTGCCATTAGCTACCATTTACCATGTTGCAAGATAGTTTCCTTAGAACTGAAAAGATTGTTTGGAGAGATCTAGCTAGTTTCTGTTGGGCAAGGAATAATATAGAAGCTACTTTATTAGTCTTTTTGGTTTCCTACACATCTGTTTGGACTAAAATCAATAAAAGCTCACGAGATGACCAGTAAGTCTCCATTCAAGAACAGTTTTTACTCCATACAAGGCACATACTTCACCAAATGAAACCAAAAGAGAAGAAATATAGGTGTATGTGAATAGAGGTAAATTTGTAGTGAGGGTGGAAAAACATGGAAGCACATCTCTAATAGTCCCTCTTGCACTTCCGCCCTCAGTGAAAGCTGGCAAAAAATGAAAGGAATGAACTGATGCTTGTGAAAGAACACCATATGGAGAAATAACTCCCACCACACTTACCACATTTTTTCAGTTCGTGAAAGCAGCCTGGAAAAAAGACAAGGCATCCAGGAGATAAACCAGCTCATTCTGTAAATGAGGTGGCACCAGACTATGGTCTGAGAACTCCAGAAGCTGACTCTGTGAATTGAACAGATTTAGGAAGTGGTGCTCTCCTAGTGTATGGGGATAGAACTAGTCTATCTCCACAGACTATGAAGAAACGAAACTCAGGTGATTTTGAAACTTCCTTGGAGTTCTTTCTACAGGTCACTTAAGAGGAATCTTGGTGGGTTCCTGGCTGCAATTAAAGGCAAGGAGGGAAGAGGGAGAACCGTAAAAGGAATGGGCCTGCATGGCAACTAAGACTAGATTCACGTGATTCACAATGTGTCTGAAAGAAAAGCGTAAAGGAGGGGTAGTTGACAAGTTAAAATCAGATCTATGAAGGCTGAAAGTTCACAGTAGAGGGGCAATTAAATCAAAACCTTCAGGGTGAATGGTGCCCCCATATTGCAAAAAAAAAAAAAAAAAAAAAAGAAAAAGCTCAAAATCTGCAGTCTAAAGGAAGAAATCCGAATGGCCAAAAAGGCATATGAAAAAATGCTCATCATCACTAATCATCAGAGAGATGCAAATCAAAACAACAATGAGATATCACCTCACACCACAGAGAATGGCCCATATCCAAAAGGGTAAAAGCAACAAGTGCTGGCGTGGATGTGGGGAAAAGGGGACTCTCATACATTGTTGGTGGGAATGTCGACTTGTACAACCATTCTGGAAAACAATATGGACATTCCTCCAAAGACTAGAAATTGAGCTCCCCTTTGACCCAGCCATACCACTCCTGGGAATATACCCTGGGAAGCCAAAAACACACAGCGGAAACACAATCCGCACTTTTATTTTCATAGCAGCACTATTCACAATAGCCAGAACCTGGAAACAACCAGTATGCCCGAGAACTGATGACTGGATAAAGAAACTGTGGTACATCTACACAATGGAATACTATGCAGCTGTCAGAAAAAATGAAGTTATGAAATTTTCTTATAAATGGATGGACATGGAGAGAATCATGTTGAGTGAAATTAGTCAGAAGGAAAGAGAGAGACATAGAATGTCTGCATTTGCTTGCATGACATAAATATATCAGGTGATCTTACCAAAAGTGGAAATTGCCACAAGCGTGTGGGAGTCAGAGGTTAGGTAAGATAGAGAAGGGAACATGTGTGAATAAATGTCAAAAGGGCTGATACCAACATAGAACTGAGCATTAAATACAGACAAAAAATGCAAATGATGGCTTCTAAGTGTACGTAGTGCAACCCACAATGTGTGGGAGAAGGAGGAGAGAGAGAGAGGGAGAGAGAGAGGAGATAAAGAACCTGCCATTTAGGCAGGACATGGGAGGGGGAGGGAATTGAGGACATGGGTGGTAGGTGATGGGCACTGGTAGAGGGCGGGGTGCTGGAACACTGTGTGACCGAAACCTCCAAGCGTGAACAACGTTGCAATTGTATATCTCATGGTGGTATAATAAAATGTTAAAAAAAAATCTGCAGTCTAGGTTGGTCATCTCTGCTCCCCACTGGTGGTTCACCAATTTAACACGGCTAAGAATCCATCAATTTCTAAGTGACTCGTCTGTTCTTTCCGGGACAAGAGGATGTGAGAATATTGCTTCACCTTTTTCTTCCTTTTAATTAGAGAAAATTCCTCTTCAGGAAATGACTTGTGGTTTTGTCTATGTCAATGGAGTCATATCACTGAATATTCCCCTTCTGTGAATAAAAATAAAGAAAACTTCTCAATGTGTGTTATCTTGCTATTACAGCAGTTAAATGAGCAGACCCAGAAGTGTGGTTGTTAAATAATGGGCTTCAAGTCTTGATTCTTTGTAACCTAATGTAAATAGTATGACCCAGGGAGACTTCAAATAAAATGTTGTGGTAAAAAAGAGCCAAGGAATTGGCCTCAGGATCATTGTCTCAGAAAATTTCTGCACATTTGGCCCAGTTGTTTTCTCTAAAAAATAAACTTCTCTAAAAAAAACTATTATTGTAAAATACCATTTATCATAAGGCGTATCATAATTTCAGTATTATACCACTAAGGTAAAGGGGTTGTTTATCCCACTACTGATTGAACGAGAAAAAAAAAAAGAAGAAAATTTGGAAGGTGGATGGGAGGGACGTTGAACCAAAACCAGTCTCATGTAGGGTGTGCCCTTTCCTACAGAGTTTGCAAGATGTCAATATTCTTTATAGAAACTCTTCCCAATAAAGTCAAATCTTAACTCCAGATATAAAACATTGTCTAAAAAAAAGTGACCTTCCCAACTTTAATATATTACTGCCATAGAATAAAAGACACTCATCCTCCCATCCAAAAAAGTGATTCGAAATTAACAGAACTGAAGAGCAAGCACAGTCTTTGTCAGAATGCAAATATCCAAATCTTAATTACACTTTGGGTTAGCTGAAGTCAATGGAGATTTAAGTTGTGACATGTCCCTGGAGATGCCTCATGAAGGTTTCAGGCCTTTGGTTCAGGAGGATCGCGGTGAAGAGCAGGAAGGTTCAGATATGGAAAGAAACAATGGAGAAAGACTAAGGGGAGCCAAAGGGCTTTGGCAGTATGCCCGAGAACTGATGACTGGATAAAGAAACTGTGGTACATCTACACAGTGGAACACTATGCAGCTTTTAGGAAAAATGAAGTTCCGAAATTTGCCTATAAATGGATGGACATGGAAAGGATCATGTTGAGTGAAATTAGTCAGAAGGAAAGAGAGAGACATAGAATGACTGCATTTATTTGCATGACATAAATATATCAGGTGGTCTTACCAAAAGTGGAAATGACTGCAAATGTGAGGGAGTCAGAGGTTAGGTAAGACAGAGAAGGGAACATGTGTGAATAAATGTCAAAAGGGCTGATACCAACATAGAACTGAGCATTAAATACAGGCCAAAAAAATGCACATGATGGCTTCCAAGTGCATGTAGTGCAACCCACAATGTGTAGGAGAAGGAAGGGAGAGAGAGGGAGAGAGAAAAGAGATAAAGAACCTGCCATTTAGGCAGGCTATGGGAGGGGGAGGGAATTGGGGACATTGGTAGTGGGAAATGGGCACTGGTGGAGGGCGGGTGCTGGAACACCCAAAAGCCTCCAAATATGAAAAACATTGTAATTGTATATCTCACGGTGGTATAATAAAATGTTTAATAAAAAAAGGGGGACCGGAAAGAGAACTGTGGAACATAAAAGAGGAAGATAAGCCGCAAAGATGAACGTGTGGCACGCTGTCAATCATTGCGTATGTGACCCAGCGGAGAACTGCAGGGAGAAAGCACCCCTGAAAAGAAATGCAAGCCTGTGCCCCAAGAGTGGGGCAGATGGAAGCTGTCAGTGTAGATCTAACAAGCTCCATAGGAGCGGCTGGGACCAGACACTTACAGAGGGCTGACCCCCAGGAGCGCCCCTGGAGCCTCTTCCCAGCAAAGGAAAATGCATTTAGGATGCTGGGAGGAGCAGGCGTTGGTGAACCCAGGAAACAGGCACCGGAGCGAAAGGGCACTCAAAGGCACCCACTTCCCTCGTTTCCCGTTTCGTTTCCTTCCTCCTGTGGCCTGAGGGTCTTGGCTCACCCATCCCAGCAGCTTCTGGGGAGCGGCTTAAGCCCCGCCCCTGGCAGAGCCTGTGTGCGCCCATAGTTACCAGAAGGTTCCAGAAGCGCTGTGTGGAAGCCAGGAGCCAGTCGCTCGGAGAAAGCCCACGGCACCCCGGAATTGCCTCACACCTCGCGCGCGCGCTGACGCAGCCAGGCCCCCTTCAAACACCGTCGCGGGCTTGTAAAGGGAGCCCTTTGGTTCAGTTAGCAATGTGCATGCCAAGGGGACGAACAAGCTCAAGGCCATCTTCGCCACTAGAGCCAAACGCCTACCTAATCACAGGCCTCCAGCTCTGGGCACAGAGCCCACGCGCCAGGGACTCTGTTTGGCTCCTTCCGTCGACAATCTGAACGGAGAAAGAACCTTCAGTGGTTTTAGGGGACTGCGTTGACTTTTCCACGTGTGGTAACAGCTGTGTGAGACTGAGTACTAACAGCAAGTTTCGGTGGGAAACTGGAAGTTTCGGTGGTCATCTGGAAGCGTGGCCGCGGCCCCCAGTGAGGACTCGGCTGGGCACTACCGTGGTGGGCGCCGAAAAGTGTCCCCGTGCGCGCCACTCCCGACGTGCTCCGCGGGACGAGCGGGGCTGCGGGAGAAACTGCAGCCCCCAGGCGGGCCTGGGCCCTTACCCAAGGTGCCCCGGGCCTCATTTGCATACCTACCTCGGTCATATACTCTACTGCTAAACTCTGCATGCGATCCCTTCCAAAACGGTCCACCTCGCCAAGAGGCCCCAGCGCTTTTAATTTTCCTGAAGGTCACTGGGAAGGCACGTCGCAGGCCATTAATCACCCTAAGTGTAAAAGAGGACAGTGTCCCGGAGTCTTATAAATGCATGAGACTGATGCCAAATCGTGCTCGCTTCGGCAGCACATATACTAAAATTGGAACGATACAGAGAAGATTAGCATGGCCCCTGCGCAAGGATGACACGCAAATTCGTGAAGCGTTCCATATTTTTGTATCCTTACGTAGGCACCTTATCTTTTGAAAAGGGCAAGGGTTGTGCCGATCTCGAAGACAAGCGGAGCTTGAAAGAAATCCGCAGAAGAAACCCTCGACAGCTCTGCGCGCGCTTTGCACGGGGTGGCACGGATCTAGCTAGGGTCACCCTCCTCCAGGGTCCAGGCGTCTCCGCAGCTGCCCTGATTCCTTCGGAGGGACCCATGGAGTTGCGTCTGAGCGCCTTTTTAGCCAACATTTGTTTGGGATGCGACCAGTGAGCTTTTCTTCTCTATACCTAGAGTTGCCATCACAGGATTTGCCGATTGAGGCAAATCAGCATTTCCCAGTTTCTTAGAGACCAGCTGAAAACTGGCATTCACAAGCCACGTTCACAACGACTTGTAAGAGGAGATTTGTAGCTCTGGGGGGTGTCGTGCTCCCATCAAGCGGCCGTCCCCCGAGAGAAAGCGAGAGACCTGAGCGCATCGCAGTGCAGGTGCGGCCACTGTGTAAGTGTTGCTTGCTTCCTGCGTCCGCGAGTATTCGCGCTTTTAACAGTTATTTACTAATTCAATCACCGGTTAATTTGGCAAGGAATCTGCAAGCAGTGGACCTTCCTGGCAGCCTTCTCGCGGGCCTCTGGTTCTGTTCTTGGAGAGACAGTAGGTTAAAGCTCTATGAAGGCAACGCAAGCTGACTCACTTTACAGATATGTACAGATGACGTGGGGCAGAGGCATCCAGGTTACTTCATTGTCTTGCATAAAAGCTCGCTTCGCTCGCTTCTCTGCACTGGAGTCGGAAACCATCCCTCCGGGGTGCGTCTCCCAAAACTTTGGTGGAGTAGAAGCACGGACTTCGAATATCCTTCTCCTTCAGAGAGCAACGCTAAACTTGTGCCTCAGGTTCCAATCCTAATGTCGAAACGTGAGCACCCGCTTTCCCCTGCCATATTTATAAGTCAAGAAATTCTGCTTCTTCTTAGTTAGGGGGACTAAATTCGTGTACCTTCCTATTTACCTTCAGAAAAATTAGAAGAGACGAATTCTTTTAGCTCTGCTAGCATGTTTGTTGTTACGATGGTCATCGCTTTTGACCAGCCGGATTTATCTTTGCAATGGGACATGTAAATGAGCCCCCGGGGCACTTTGGGTAAGAAACTCCAGCCGTAGTTTGTAGCGCCTCGGGCCCGCGCGCTCACCGCGAAGCATGCCGGGAGCAGTAAGGCCCGCCTCGAAGCCCTCCGGAGCAGGAGCCCTACGACCCACTCGTGGGGCAGGGAGTTGGTCGTAGGGTAGGTGGTGCTCAAGGAACCCGGACAGCTGGCACGACTTAGGTGGCCCGGCCGACTGCCATGCAGCAAGCGTCTTCCCGAAGTCTGTCTGAAGTTGCTATCCCGTTATCTTGTTGGGTAACAAGGGCTCTGGCTCGGGCGTGGGGCCTCCCAGCAAAACTTGAGACCTGTCACCGATATTTCCCCCGCGACCTAGGGGTACTCATGTTGGTTCCTAATGCTTTATGGAAATGGACCGGAACCACCCCTCTGAGGCATTTACTGTGCAGTCCTAGACGGTCAGAACCACACTCTCGGTTGCCTGGGCTCCGTCCATTCCCTCCAGCGTCTGTGTGCCCAGCCTCCGTGTCCCTCCACTCTGCATGTCTTTCCCTTTCCCCTTAGGAAGTAGCTAAGTCCACCCTCCATGACTCTGTCCACTCCATCCGGGGAGCCCAGAATGGAGGATAGTACCATCATTGGTGTCTTCTAGGCACTTTTTAAAAAAATAAACAACTTAATTTGACTGTGATAATTTTTATAGAAAAGTAAACTTAATTTGAGTATAAAAATCATGTGTGTATATATACATCTAATTCTCAAGTGACTTGGAATATCACGCCTTACTCAAGTGAGAGAAGGAATCTGGAGTTCTGACCTCCATCACTATTCCAGAATCAGGGACGCTGTCTTGTTTTCCAAGGCATCGAAAATCAGATAGGCTGGATATGTAATGCGATTTGGAGACAACCGCTGGACTAGAGCCGTTACCGACTGGATCCCACGGGATGTCAAAAGATCACGTGGCCGCCCACCTACAAGATGGTCAGACTTCCTTGTCAAGACCCTGAAGGAATGGTTTGAGGCTCTTCATATTCCTGAATCAACCAGATGCCATTGGGCTACATTGGCATGTGATAGGGTCCAATGGAAATGTTACTGGTGCCCGCTCAAGCAAATCGATGAATAACAGGATTCAAGTGATCATGTGATCAAGTGATCAATTCTCAAGTGACAATTAATACCTAAAACACATTTTATTCAGAGTGCAAAGCAGATTCAGCACACAATTTCTCTGCAGTCCACTGGCATCTTGGGAAGCTACTTTGAAACCAGTCTTCAGTGCGGCTCAATCACTGACCGAAGAAGGTGAACTTTGAAACTATTGGTCTGGGTCTGAGAAATTAGTAGTAATCTAAAAAAAATTTACTTTACACTTTTAAATAATATAATACGTTGCTTTTTTTAATTTTTTCCCACTGGTTAACAATATTATGGAATTTCTAGGATTTAGTTCCACATCTCAGAATGTGTATATTACCATCAAAGAAACCCTACTCAGGCCTGGGAAGGGGCTCAGAGGCTGAGTGCCATCCCCTCGACACAGTATTGTTCCCCAGTTTTTCAAGACCAGTGGATTCAGAGGGGTAGAGTGATAGTACAGCAGGTAGAGCATCTGACTTCCACAACCCCAGCCAGGACTCAATTCCCAGCACCCCTTATGATTTCCCCAAGCCCAAGTCCATCGGGAGTAATTCTTGAGCACTGAGCCAGGGTTATTTGAGCTCCTAACACTTGGAGCATGAGAGAGAGAGAGAGAGAGAGAGAGAGAGAGAGAGAGAGAGAGAGAGAGCCTTGCAAGAAGCCAGAGGAACCCCCACACCATGAGGACCACCATTTTCAACATCCGGACTCCACAGCTCATCAGAGCGCCACCCAAGAGAAAAGCCTATATCAAGCCCTGCTGGTCAGAATCCCACGCTACAGCGAAACCTATTTCAAGCCCAGGTATGCCTGATCCAGAGACTCAGAAACACCGGGCAGAGCTACTGGCTCTCCCTGTAACAGAGAGAGAGAGAGAGAGAGAGAGAGAGAGAGAGAGAGAGAGAGAGAGAGAGAGAGCCCTCCAATTGATTTTTTCCTATCCCTCCCTTTTCCCTTTAGTAAACTCCATAGTTTTCATCAAGCCTGCTGAATTTTGTCAGTTTGTATGCTTCATCAGATATACGGGTCAGAGCTGCTACCAGCTCTCCCTGTGCTCAGCTGATTATGAGGCACCCAGGAGGGAAGGCAGGTTCTAGCCATGGCCCGCCATCCCAGCATATATACAACACACATATATACACACATATATATGTATATATGTGTATATATATTTATATCCCACTAATAAATGCAGTCATTCTATGTCTTTTTTCCCTCTGGCTCATTTCACTCAACATGATTCTCTCCATGTCCATTCATTTATAGAAAAATTTATAACTTTATTTTTCCTAACAGCAAGATAGTATTCCATTGTGTAGATGTACCACAGTTTCTTTATCAAGTCATCAGTTCTTGGGCACTCAGTTGTTTCCAGATTCTGACTATTGTGAATAGTGCTGCTATGAAAATAAAATGGTGTTTCTGCTTTGTGCTTTTGGTTTCCCTGGGTATATTCCCAGGAGTGGTATGGCTGGGTCAAACAGGAGCTCAATTTCTAGTCTTTGGAGGAATGTCCATATTGTTTTCCAAAAAGGCTGTTCCAGTCAACATTACCACCAACAATGGATGAGAGTCCCTTTCTCCCCCACATCCACACCAGCATTTGTGGTCCTTGCTTTTTTGGATATGTGCCAGTCTCTGTGGTATGAGACGATATCTTAATGTTTTGATTTGCATCTCATTGTTTTGATTTGATTTGATGATTAGTGATGATGAACATTTTTTCGTATGCCTTTTGGGCCATTCGAATTTCTTCCTTGTCAAAGTTTCTGTTCATTTCTTCTCTGGGGTTGGCTGTTTTCTTCTTGTAAAGTTCTACCAGTGCCTGATATATCCTGGATATTAACCCCTTATCATATGGGTATTGGGTGAATATTCTTTCCCATTCTGTGGACTGTATTTGTATCTTGGTCACTGTTTCTTTTGAAGTGCAGAACTAAAAAAGTTTAGTTTCATTAGTCCAATATGCTTATCTTTGCTCTTAGTTTCATTAGTCCCATATGTTTATCTTTGCTTCTAGTTGCTTCGTTAATGGTGTTTCATCTTTGAATATGCCTTTCGCTTCAATGTTGTGGTGGGTTTTACCTATATTTTCTTCAATGTGCTTTATGGATTCAGGTCTGATATTGAGATCTTTAATCCATTTTGATCTGATTTTTGTGCATGGTGCTAGACAGAGGTTTAATTCATTTTTTACATGTAGCTGCCCAGTTTTCCCAGTACCACTTGTTGAAGAGGATTTTCTTGCTCCATTTCGTACTTTTTGCTCCTTTATCAAAGATTAAATGAGCATGTATTTGAGGATGGGTGTCAGGATACTTAACTCTATTCCATAGGTCCACAGGTCTGTTTTTATTCCAATACCATGCTGTTTTAATTACTACTGCTTTGTAGTACAGTTTAAAGTTGAGAAAGGTGGTGTCTCCCATCTAATTTTTCCAAAGCATTGCTTTAGCTATCCGTGGGGGTTTATTATTCCATAAATATTTCATAACTGTTTGGTCAATTTCTTTGAAGAATGTCATTGGTATCCTTATAGGGACAACATATAAACCATTGTAGTTTGAAAAGAGGAAAAAACTTTATCATAGCCAGAAAAAAATTCCTGAATGTTGACAGATCAACTATTGTGTTTGTTTGTTTGTTATTAAATTACCATATGATACAGTTAGAAGGCTGTTGTGATCAGGTTTCAGTCATACACTGTACTAATACCCATTCCTCCACCAGTGTACATTTCCCACCACTAATGTCCCATATTTCCCTTTTGCTATCCCTACCCCCAACTCCCAGCCTATCTCTATGACAGGCACTTTCCTTCTCTCTCCTTTCCTTCTCTCGCCTCTCTCTCTCCTCTCTGTCTTTCTCTGTCTTTCTCTCTCTGTCTGTCTCTGTTTCTGTCTTTCTCTGTCTCTGTCTCTGTCTCTCTCTTTCTCTCTCTCAAGAATTGCTCCTGATGGGGCTCCAGGCACCGTATGGGGTGCTGGGTATCAAATGCCTTATCCACTTGTACTGTTGCTTTAGCACCACCCCTGTTTCTGTTTTGTTTTGTTTTTGTTTGCTTTTTTTTTTTTTGTATTTTAACACCTTTGAAATAATGGCAGAGAAGATGATAGAGAAGAACTGAGACTCTCTAAATAAGGTCATTTAGGAATATCGGGCCTTAGACTTAATATGCTACCAGTGAGCAATACTTAATGCCAAAATACTACTTGAAAACTGTAGCACTTATTTTAACATGAAATTAGAATGACAGTATAATTGAAATAAGCACTTAACATATATTTAATCAGATTTTGCTAAAAGTTGGAGCCAGACATATATGTATATATATATATATATATATATATATATATATATATATATATATATATATAACACATTAGTTTAATTATTTATTTTTTTTTCCATTTCAATTCTGAGTTCTTAAACTGTTGAAGGTAAAGAAGAAATTTAAAGAAGTGTTTTATTTATCTTCTTGGAACACTGGTTGGCCAATATTCCAACAATTGTTGGCAAGAGAGAAAAAGAATGGAGAGAGTCTGTATAATGAAAATTTCCCTCCCACTTCCAAAACAAGGCCAACAGGTTCCAACAGGGAAACAAGTTTGACATAGGTTATCACAGGCCGTGTGTTTTCCAGACAGTTCCAGAACTATGGTTGAAGCAAAATTCAAGCTTGAGAATGGAGAATTTCACAAGTGCAGTTAGCAGCTCCTGAAGTTGATAAAAAAATTTGATCATAAATCAAATTTCATTAGTACTATTTTCATTCTGCTTCAATTTAGAATATTTAAATTACCATGTAATCTTTATTTGTATAGAATGAACTGAAAGGATTTGGTTTTCAGTTGGTACAAACCCATCTTTCATATAATTTAGACTCTCTCTGTTGATTTCTCATTAGCCACTACAAAATAGTACATTCATTACTCAGGTCATTTTCATGGTGTGACATCAAATTACTGACTTACTAAAGGACTGAAGAAGTGGGTAAAGTGACGGTGTTTTACATGTGAGAAGCTCTGGGTTTAAGCCCCAGGACCTGTTGAAACCCCTAGCACCCCAAGTAGTGACCCTTGCAACAAAAACCGAATAACAAACATCAAAACAAGAACTAAATTCTTTTATCCAAAGGGATATCTTAGTGGTTAGAAAACTGTATTCCAAACGAAAGATCTCACTTACGTTCAGGCCTTAGACCTACCTTATGCATAGAGTTTCTTCCACACAGCTCTAGTGTCAATGAAAAGCAATCTCCAGCTTCACTAAATTGTATGAATGAACACCATAAACTAAAGGGATGTGATCAAATTTAGGACTCTGAAAAATCAAAATTCATCTGCTGCTTTTTTCTGTGATATACTTAACACAGAAATTTCCAAATAGAGTGTTAACCAGAAGATCTTGTTGAATTATTTTAAATTCTTGAGTAATAAAAACAAAAAATAATTAATTCTAGGTATTATGTTTCTGAATAAGAAAAGAAAAAAAAATCAGTCTCAGACTTTTTCTCTTCCAGTTGCCAAACTGCTTCTCAATTACTCTTTTTTAAGCTTTTTTTTCCCCTCAAGAGAGGTAAAATGCCTGCCATATAGGCAGGCTGTCGGGGGCAATCTGGGAACATTGGTGGTGGGACATGGGCACTGGTGGAGGGATGGGTGCTGGAACACTATGACTGAAACTCGAACATCTGTGTAATTGTATATCTCATGATGGTATAATAAAAAATTTAAAAATAAATAAATATACTTTTTTACATCTTGTTCTTTAGGACAGAGTATGGCAGCCCCACCTACCAAAGTTCTGCAGCTTAGTTTCCCATATTTGGGTAAATCACAGGGATTACGACATCCAGAATGCAATGGATAAGCCGTGCCCTGGGAAAACCACCTTTGTGATCATGATATCTCCTCTGACAGGTAAATACGAAGTTGCCTTTTTTAAGAAGACTAAAGTTTAATCAGAATTCATAACAGACAAAAACAAAAGTCATAAAAGATCAACTCAGAAAAACAGAAGGAAGAAAGTTTACTATAAAAGAAATAATAAGGGTCAGAGCGATAGTCCAGTGGGGAGGGCGTTTGCCTTGCATGTGGCGGACCCAGGTTTGATCCCTGGCATTCCATATGGTCCCCTGAGCACCGCCAGGAGTAATTCCTGAGTGAAGAGCCAGGAGAATCACCATGTGTGACCCAAAAAGCAAAAAAGAGAGAGAGAGAGAGAGAGAGAGAGAATAATGGGCTACATTGGCACGTGATAGGGTCCAATGGAAATGTTACTGGCGCCCGCTAAAATGTTACTGGTGCCCGCTAAAGCAAATCGATGAATAACGGGATTCAAGTGATTCAAGTGATTCAAGTGAACCAAGCCAGGATTCCTGTGCCTATCTTCTCTCTATTAAACAACTAGAGGAGGGCCGGAGCGATAATACAGCGGGTAGGGCATTTGCCATGCATGCAGCCAACCTGGATTCAATCCCCAGCACCCCATATGGTCTCCCGAGCACCTCCAGGAGTAATTCCTGAGTGAAGAGCCAGGAGTAACCCCTGTGCATCACCGGGTGTGACCCAAAAAGCAAAAAAAAAAAAAGCATAGAAAAATAAAACGACTAGAGGAATACTTCAATGGAATGAGTGAACCAAAAATACCACTTGGAGTGACCTTTAAGTACTGCTCAGTGTAGTCAAAAAACAAATGACACACGAAATATACATGCAAATGGATGGACATGGAGAGCATCATGCTGAGTGAAAGAAATTAGCCAGAAAGTTAAAGACAGATATAGAATGACTGCATTCATTAGTGGTATATAAATATATACTAGTGCTCTACTAATTATGGGAAATGTTAGCACCACACTAGAATTGAACATTAAATGTACACAAAGGGAGTTACATGATAATCCCTAAATGTCTGTAGGGCAAGTCACAATGTGTAAGAGAGATAGAGATAGAGAGATAGAGAGAGGGAGAGAGAGAGAGAGAGAAGTAAGAGAAATAGTGCCTGCTATAGAGGCAGGCTCGAGGAGGGGAGAACTTGGAGATATTGGTGGTGGGAATGGGGCACTGGTGGAGGGACGGGTGCTGGAAGAATGTATGACTAAAACCCAATCATAAACATCTTTTTAATAGTATTTTGCATGGTGGTACAATAAAAAAATTTAAGAAAAGAAGTATTAACTAAAGCACCCCAATAGAGGCACTGAGCTTTGAGACATCTATTATTTAGTATTTAGGCATTTAAAAATTTAATTACATGATCTTAGCTATGGATTTGAGGATGTGAAAAAATAACTGAAGTTATAAAATAAGGGATGGAAACATAGATTTGTCACTGGTGAGCACAATAACTTTTTTTCTCTTAAAAAATAAAATAAGCAGTAGAAGGGCCAACAATAAAAAAAAAAAGTGACACAAAATTGCCTTAATGTTGTGTTTGAATTAAGTTATACTCTGGCCCATTAATTCCACTCATATATTTGTCCAGAAGATAGTAAGAGACACATTCACAAAGGTTTGTAACTCTTTTTTATTAATAATAGTCTTAAACTGCCAACAATACAAATGTCTAACAGGAAAATGAATATGCTTTACATATTAATATGGCTGAATACTACCCAACAATAAAAAGAAACACACCATTGATAAGCATAACAACCTCGATGAATGGCATAGGCACAAAAGAAGCAAAACAAGAAAAACTACTTCCTGCATGAGTTCATTTCAACAGATTCCAAAAGCAAGAAAAACTCGTGCAATGTTATAGGAGTAAGACTTGCAGCGCTTAGGGAGACAGGGGAAATGAAGAATTAACAGAAGAGGATACAGAGTTTTCTGGAATGACGTAAAGTTGTATATCCTGATCTGAATATGGATTACATGGCTTTATCCACTTGCCAACACAAACAATAAAATGATAATGTGTGCATCTTTTTGTTTTGTTTTGTCTTATTTTGTTTTGGGGACACACCGGTGGTGTCAGGGTTTACTCCTGGTTCTGGGCCCAGGGATCACTCCTGACAGGGTTCTGGGCACCATATAGGATACTAGGGATTGAACCTAGGTCTGGCAGTGTGCAAGGCAAGCACCTTATCCGCTTTATTATCTCTCTATTCCCACATCTATCATAAATTATACTGCAGTAAAAATATGCATAAATGAAAAGAAAGCATCACAAACAAACTGTTGCTGGGCCTGGAGATTTAATTCATGATTCTAGAATTAATCATAATGTCCCCCATTAATCTAGCAATATAGTTCTAATTTTAATTAGTTATAATCATGTTTTCTTATAAATTTAATAATTTGCTTATTTTGCCACATTTGCCTTGCATGTGGTCGATCCTATTTTATTAGATCGACCCCAAGCATGAACATTACCAGTAGTGTTTCTTGTGCACAAAGCTAGAAGTTAATTCTGAACACCGCAGGGTTTGGCTAATAAACCACACAAACGATTGCTTAAATTTAAGACTGAAGGTTCCTCTTTTTTTTAACTTTTTTTTTTTTTTTTTTTTGTTATACCTGGCAATGCTCAGGGGTTACTCCTGGATCTGCATACAGGAATTACTCCTGACGGTGCTTAGGGACCATAGGGAATGCTGGACATTGATCCCGGGTCAGCTACGTGCAAGGCAAATGCCCTACCTGCTGGACTGTCACTCTGGCCTCTAGTTTCCTCTTTCTAACCAATGTACATGATTTTTATTTTATTCTTTTTGGGGGGTGCGGAGTGGGGAGGAGCACACTTTGCCATGCTTAGGGTGTACTCCTGGCTCTGCACTCAGGTATTACTCCTGACGGTGCTTGGGGGACCGTGTAGGATGCTGTTATTTGGGATGGAACCCTGGTAGGCCACTTGCAGCCAAGTCTTGTGGAACACCCTCGACCGCCCGCTGTGAAGAACGACCACAACAGGATTCTTCTTAGAACACGCTTTACTGGAGCTCCTGAAGCTTGGAAACTCAAAATGGCGAAAAGGACCCTGACCCTCTGCGCAAGCTGCCTTTATACAGTGCTGGTCAACGTGTCCGTTTCCCATTGGCTGGCACAAATGGTGCGGTCGACGTGTCCACTTCCCATTGGCCAGCGCAGGTTGTGCGAGTATGAGCTCGTGCGAGCTGATGAAACATGCCCTGATTGGACAAAGCCCAATCACACCACGCCAGGGACTCTGTGCATGCGCGGGACACAGGACCCTGCACATGCGCGGGACACAGGGCGGGAAGGCAACGTGGCAGTGGGCGGAGTCCAGCACGAAATGGTGTCCAACATCTCCCCTTTTTTGTTTTATAAAAGACACCTAGGCATCTACCCGATCAAGGCCAATACCTCTTCAGCACCAGCCGATCGAGGGTGGTTGCCTGGAGAAAGAGACAACAGCGTTACACCTTTCCTTGTGCAATGGCACTAAGCCTAAGGAGTGCAAAGGCTGTAACGTGCTATTGAACATGTCTTACAGGGTACAATGGCAACAAGACCTCCTGGTGCCAAGACCATGTTCAAAGATCTCTCTTGAGGATAGCAAGCCAAACCTGGGGAGATGCACCTTGCTCCAAGGCTGCCATGGCCTGTATGATTACAGCTTTATCCTGGGCATGACGTGCTCTAAGTTTGCGTAACAACCAGAGGCAAAGGAACACACCAGCACAGCAAATTGCACCAAAAATTCCCACCCCCACCCATTCCTTAAAGAAGTTAAAGGCAGAAAATATCCACTCAGTAAAATCCCCAAGGGTAATGAGTTCAACTTGGGTGGTGTTAAGAGCAACAATGTCCATCAATTGCCGATATAACAAGTCCTCCGTCTCCTGCGACCAACTGCCCGCAGATATTTTGCAATCATTTTGCTTTCGTTGTTTAACTTTTCATATTGGCACTGGCATCGGCCATGTTCTGGTTATCGCCCAAAGTCATTCCTTCTTCCCGAAGCTCTGCTGCAGACTCATCAGTAACGTCAAAATGATCAGCTCTCTTGTCATCTTGACGGATGAAGCGCGTCAATCTTTCCGGTACCCAAATTGGATCTTCCTTGTCCTGTGTAAAAACACAAACAGCTCCCTGGACCGCATTTGTGCGAGCTTGGGCTTGGGCATAATCAGTATAAAGTAATTTGAAGTCTAGGTATTGGCCCATGGTTAAACATGCCTTAGCCACATGAAACCAATCTGAAGGTGTCATGGCATTCTGGGCTAGGCATTCCACAAGAGCTATGGTAAAGCTCACAGAAACACCATAACTCCTGGTTGCCTCAGCCAAATCTTTAAGTTGCTTATATTCCACTGGCTGATGGAACCGATTATGTGTGGTAGCATCCTCAAATACAGGAAAGGCCAAAGCCAATTTTCTCCAAGTTTTATGAGGAATGAGGCTTGCTCCCTCAACTGGAGGTGCTGAGACCTTTTTGGATAGTTGTTGTTTTGCGGGTTATATGGCAGGGGTCTGGTAAGCTCCGGATCATAGCTTTCCCTCTCATATGCCACACAGTTTCCTCTGACTCTGTCTCTTCCTCTGAATTAAACATGTTTTCCCTTTCCTCCTCAGATTCTGAGATCGACAAGTTTGAAAATTCATCCAGAACTGAATACAGTCCTGGAGGCTTAGTTACCTTTTTTCCCTGATCAGGCCATGGTTTTTCTTTGTGTACACCTTGCTTTGATTTTTGCTCCATTCCCTTTTTAATTCCTCCACTTTTACAATTTAAATATGTTACTTATCCGGGGGGGGGAACTTACTGGCGCTGCTGCTCCGAACGTCTAAGTTCTGAATCCTCCAGGAAAAACCGGGGATCCTTGCCTAGTGCCTGGATGTTGCGTTTTCCGGGTTTCGGCACCACTCGGCACCACTTGTGGGACGCCCTCGACAGCCCGCTGTGAAGAACGACCACAACAGGATTCTTCTTAGAACACGCTTTACTGGAGCTCCTGAAGCTTGAAACTCAAAATGGCGAAAGGACCCCGACCCTCTGCGCAAGCTGCCTTTATACAGTGCTGGTCGGCATGTCTGTTTCCCATTGGCTGGCACAAATGGTGTGGGTCGACATGTCCACTTCCCATTGGCCGGCGCAGGTTGTGCGAGCTCGTATGAGCTCGATGCGCTGATGAAACATGCCCTGATTGGACAAAGCTCAATCACACCACGCCAGGGACTCTGTGCATGCGCAGGACACAGGACCCTGCGCATGGGCAGGACATAGGACCCTGCACATGAGTGGGACACAGGACGGGAAGGCAACGTGGCAGTGGGCGGAGTCCAGCACGAAATGGCACCCAACAAAGTCTCCTACCTAGTGTACTATCTCTTCAGCCCTTAGTTTGTTCTTCATACTTCTTCATTAAATATAGATAGACACCCCCAATAATAATGCAAGGCTCTAGTGAAGCTGATAGACCATTTCTTTGTGGAGACTTCAGTCTAGTTGAGAATATATGTTCTTCTGAACTGGTGCAATGGAAAACATTGGTAAATGTTTTCCAATATATATCAATTACTTTATTTACCACATATTTCTTGAACCCCTGATATGTCCAAGGAAATGTTCTAGGTACTCAGGGAAGCAGTATGACAAGAACACAACAAACTTGTCTCTGAGAGATTCCTTGGCATATGGAAGAGACAATGAAAATGAATGTAAATCTATACCAAGGTAATTTGAAGTGGTGATAAATGCAATGAAGAAAATGAAATATTACACTTGCTCATTTCTAAGAGGGCATGCAAATCACATATTTGCATGTCAAATTACATGTCACATTTAGTTCCATATGAGCTAAATAAGATTAAAACACAATTTCAAAACATGAAAACATGAAGTCTTTGGTGCACTTTTTAGTACAGGTTATTTTCTCAAACCTCTTTTGGGGGTGGGGTAGACTTACATCAATGTTGTTCAGGGACCACTCCTGACTCTGTGCTCAGGGATCACTACTAGTAGTGCTAGGGGACAATAAGCAAATGGGTCAGCCGCATGTAAGACAGGTACCTTAACCCTATTCTGTCTCTCCAGCCCTCTCACTACTCTTTTAAAAAGGCAGGCTGAGGATTGATCACCAGATCTCCAGAAATTAAGAGTATATGGACTGTGCTTTTATTTCATTTATTTAGCAGGAGGGGCACATACTTGGCCATATTCAGAAGACCTCTTGTGGTACCAAGATTCAAATCACTGTCAAAGTCACATGCAAGGCAAGTGCCTTAAATTCTGTACTATCTCTCCAGCCCAACTAAGCTTTTAAGTAAAGCATACCACATTAAAATCCACTTTCTCTTATCCTTTTGTTTCACTGGGAACTTTTATTTTCATCTTAAGACTTGAATATTCAAGCAGTTACACTAAAGAGTGACTGGGATTTTTTAAAAAATGCTTCAATACAGCCAATGGCTATCAGACTGCTTACCAACCCTTCATTCATCATATCATACATAAGGGATTTCGATTTCAGTCTCTGAAAGTCTATTAGAATTAATACATTGGAAATGTTTGATTTTGTTTTGTTTGGGGGCTTTGGGCCACAGTTGGTGGTGCTCAGGGTTTACTCCTAGTTCTGTGCACTGGGAGCACTCCTAGCTGTGTATGGATATAAAATTCAGATCAGCTGCATACAAAGCAGGAGCCCTACTCACTATACTATTATTGCTTTTGCCCTATATTTTATTTTATTTTATTTTATTTTTATTTTTGGGTCACACCCGGCGATGCTCAGGGGTTACTCCTGGCTCTTTGCTCAGGAATTACTCTTGGCGGTGCTTGGGGGACCATATGGGATGCTGGGGATCGAACCCAGGCCAACATAGGCAGGCGCGTGTAAGGCAAATGCCCTAGCCACTGGGCTATCGCTCTGGCCCATGCCCTATATTTTAAACCATATATAAACTATATATTAGGTTTTTAATTTTTGTAACTAAGCGATTGGATACACTAAAGCCATAAGTGATAATTTTTTTTCCTCTAATACACCAGCTGTTAGATGTTTTATAAATGCTGGATCATTCCTAAGACTGGTGGTCTTTTACTCTAGCCTAATAAAGCCTTTTCTAGATTGGGCTGTTCTCACAAGCCAGGTAAAGCTTTGCTTATGTCCTGAATTTATTTGTAACAGGTAGGTTTGATGAATTTTCTGGTGAAGAAGGAGGAGCCCAACAGTTTATCAGACCTACAATCATTCTATATCAACATACAGTAGCCACAATTACAGAGTAGCTGTGTATATATAGATGTTGACTCAATATATTATATGCTGTGTGTAAGCATGCTAGTAAGCCCTAGATTTCGTCCAAAACAGCCTCAAGGAAATTGATTTTTTTTCAAGTTCTTCAAAGATAAGTAAATGATAGTTATATAATTATGTTAAAGAGGTAAATTCAAATTAGTCATATTGGGCCATGTCTTGTGCATTTTTTTTGAGGAAAGCATGTAAATAAATTAAGTCTAAAGATATATGAATTAAGTATAACACTTTCCCTCTTTTTCTTTGTCTCTTTGACTTAAACCTCAGTTTTCTCATTTCAAAGCTGTTTAAGTTGTCTGGAGGATTAAATGAAGAAAGTATACACCAAGCCCAATAAAATTTCTCCTCCATGAACAGGCCAGAGTCCAAAGCAGCAGGGCTGTAGGGTCTTACCGGGAGCAGCCTTTCAGGAGAAGCACATCCTTAGCAGTGATGCGTTAACACATTTCTCACAGACGGTTAAAAGATCTTCGATTCTAAATGCTGTGTAAGAATTCTTATCACAGCACATTTCATGAATATCACGTTAAATATTAAAAAATATATATTGCTGTTAAAAAGGGTGTTGCTCTGGGGACATTGGTAGTGGGAAATGTGCACTGGTGAAGGGACAGGTGTTGGAAAATTGTATGACTAAGACTCAGTCATGAACAATTTTGTATTTGTATATCTCATGGTGATTCAATTCAATAAAAGGTGGTGGAGCAAGGAAGAAATTCCCATAGTTGGGAGGGGAACAGTAGGATTTTCTGGGTGCTAGCAGGGATCTGGAACTCAGTCATGGCTACATGGTTTGACTGTAGGATAGTTAAGCTCCACCTAAATCTATTAAGTGCTTTTCTGTACATGTGCCATATTTCACAATCCAAAAAGTTTAAAAACAAGATCATGTGTGTGTCTCAAAAACACAAGCAAAAAAAGAGTACTTTCTTGGACTTAGAGAGCTTTATATTTCTCAAAATTTTAAACAAGTAACACATTGGGAATCAAATAGGACTTATATTTGATCCAAAGATACTAAAAGACTTGTCTAAGGTCACATTATTAATACTTAACTGTTTTAAATTGTTTAGTGTTCTTTCACTTCTCAGATTTTTTTTTCCAAACTGGGATCTACATTTTATACCATGTTAATACTGTGCCTCAGACAGTGGCTGCTGGTAATTTTTGGTTTTAATTGACGTACAAGCAAAAGACTGAAGACAAAACTGAGAACTTGTATAAAGTGGGAAATAAAAATAAGATTTTTGGCAAAATCAAAACTCTGAAAGGTGTCATACCAGTGGAAAGAGAACCTTGGGGCAAATTCCACACATAGAAGATGACCAGTAATGCTGGTCTCAACCCTCTTTTGAGGCTGGGGAGGAAGTTGGGGGATATTTGCAGACATGGTGGCTTTAGGGCTATTCCTGGCAGTGCTTAGGGGATATTATGCAGTGCCAGGGATCAAACTCAGCAGGACCCAAGGAATACCTTAACCCTTTTACTAGTTCTCTCTGACTCTCAACCTTATTTCTGCATAGAGTGGAGAAAATATCCTTTTTGAGATTTCCTAATCAGAAACTCATCTTCATCTGGGTAACAGGCCAGAATTATATTGGATCACTTGTATCACTTGTCTTCCTGTTGATCATCGATTTGCTTGAGCAGGCGCCCCAATAACATCTCCATTAATTGGGAATGAAGCCTATTATTGTTACTGTTTTTGGCGAATTAAATACACCACATGTAGCTTGCCAGGCTCTGCCGTGACTCTAGGTTCATCCCAGGGGGCCCAGTCTTTTTTCTATGTCAGAAAATATATCGGTGGTATAATAAAATACTTTAAAAAAAAAGTATTACCGCCAGGAGTAATTCCTGAGTGAAGAGCCAGGAGTAACCCCTGAGTGTCGCTGGGTGTGATGCAAAAGAAAGAAAGACAGACAGACAGACAGACAGACAGACAGGCAGGCAGACAGACAGAAAGACAGACAGAAAGACAGAAAGAAAGACAGAAAGAAAGAAAGAAAGAAAGAAAGAAAGAAAGAAAGAAAAGAAAGAAAGAAAGAAAGAGAAAGAGAGAGAAAAGAAAGAGGGAAAGGAAGGAAGGAAGGAAGGAAGGAAGGAAGGAAGGAAGGAAGGAAAGAAAGAAAGCAAGAAAGCAAGAAAACAAGAAAGCAAGCAAGCAAGCAAGCAAGCAAGCAAGCAAGCAAGCAAGCAAGCAAGCAAGCAAGCAAGCAAGCAAGAAAGAAAGAAAGAAAGAAAGAAAGAAAGAAAGAAAGAAAGAAAGAAAGAAAGAAAGAAAGAAAGAAAGAAAGAAAGAAAGAAAGAAAGAAAGAAAGAAAGAAAGAAAGAAATCTTTGTAGTCATCCCTCACACCAGGTTTTCCTGGCCCCAGGGAGGCACAGTGACTTGGAAACCCCATGCAAGTATGAGAGCGTGAGTATGTTCTTCGATAATCACGCATGTGCGCCGGCACTGTCCCGGCACTGTCCCTTGTGCGTGTTCGCTGGTAGACAACCAGGCGTTTAGTGAGAGAACCGTAACTCAGAGTGTGTCACCCCGGCGAACACCCAGACTGAAGTCTTCATCAAGCCCAGATGTGAGTGCTTGATATACCTCAGTGAGCTCTGACTAAAGGAGTGGAACCCCGGAGAAGCCCCAACAGACCACAGTCATTTCCAGCAGCTGCCAAAAAGGGAAGAGAAAAACCCAACTAGTCTTTAGTTTGCATAAAGTCACCATAGGAAAAGCATCTGACATACCTGGATAGACACATTACCTGGTACAGCTCTGATAGATTCTAATGCTAGAGGAAGGCGTTGGGGTTGGACACCAAAATCAGTAGAGTGATTGGCAAGATTGTAGAAGAATGACAAGCACGGTGGGCAACCCGCTGAGGGCAGGAGTGGATGCTGGGAGCCCCAGGTGGGATACTGGCCGCCACATGGTTCCCCCAGGCACCTCCAGGAGCAGCTCCTATGTGCACCAACAGTGCTTCAAGAGCCCCCCCACCCCCATCACTGTGAGCAGCTGAAGGGAAATGTGGCTATGGGGAGGGTGTGCAGTCCTTGTGGGCAGGCGGTCATTCAGCGGGTAGCGTGCTTGCCTTGCGTGGGGCCCACCCAGGCTTGATCTGCAGTGCCACGTGTGGTCCCACCATATGTTTTTGTTTGGTTTTGTTTGTGAGTCCCACTAGGAGTGAGTGCAGAGCCAGGAGTAAGTCCTAAGCACTGCAGGTTGTGTGACTCATAACCCAAAAGATCCAAAGCCCAAACCCCAGGTTAAAGCAGCCCCTGAAGCTCTGTTGAGGGGCTACATCTAGCACTAGTCTGTACATTTATTGTGATCAATTGTGTGATTAAGATTGAGTTGTTTTGTTTTGGGGGGTCCATACTCTGTGATACTCAGAGTTTGCGACTGGCTCTGCAAGCACTAATCACACCTGGTGGGCTCGGGGTACCATATGGGATGCCAGGGATTGAACCCGGGTCAGTCGCATACAAGGCTAACACTCTACCCGCTATGCTATTGCTCCAGCCCCGAGTCTGTGTTTTTTTTTTTTTTTTTTTTTTTGCTTTTTTGGGTCACTCAGGAGTTACTCCTGGCTCTTTTTTTTTGTGTGCATATTTCTTTATTATTTCAAGTATGTATTTCTTTTGTTTTTATTATTAAATATTTTATTATACCACTGAGCTGCTACTGGCTCTCCCTGTGCCCAGCTGCTCATGAGGCGCCCGGGAGGGATAGCAGATTCTTGCCCTGGCCCGCCACCCCAGCAGAGCCTCACAACAAGCCAGACGACCCCCCCACTCCATGAGGACCTCCATTTTCCATATCTGGACTTCCCCCTCATCAGAACTCCACCCAGCAGACCAGCCTATCACAGCCCGGCTCATCGAGATCCACCCTGCTGCAGTCTTTTTTAATCCGGCCCAGGTATGCTGATCCAGAGATAGACATGGAGCAGAGCTGCTACTGGCTCTCACTGTGCCCAGCTGCTCATGAGGCACCCTGGAGGGATGGCAGGTTCTAGCCCTGGCCCGCCACCTCAGCAGAGCCTCACAACAAGCCAGACGACCCCCCCCACTCCATGAGGACCTGCATTTTCCACATCCGACTTTCCCCTCATCAGAACTCCACCCAGCAGACCAGCCTATCACAGCCTGGCTCACGCGGTCGTGTGGTTCATCAATAAATGCTGGATTTTGAGATGACTACAAGAGTATGCTACCCGCACAGCAGAGTCTGGCAAGCTACCCGCGTCATATTTGATATGCTAGATACCAGTAACAATTATAGACCTCATTCCCATGACCTGATGGAATGGTTTTGAGGCTTTTTATGTTCTGGAGCAAGCAGGTGCCCTTGGGCTCTACTTGCATGAGACAGGTCATATGGAGATGTTACTGGTGCCCACTTGAGCAAATCGATGATGAACAGGAAGACAGTGATACAGTGATACAGTGATTTAAAAAAAAAAAGAAAACCAACAAGGGCCCACGAGGCAGAGTCCTGGGTATAGACAAGTCTGTTTCCTGTCTGCCACGAGTCAATGCAACTGGGGACCACAGCCACACCTGCAACACCTTTTAGTTTTAAATCATGTCATAGTGTAGTAACTATGTTTAAAAAATAAAGTATTGGTGCACAGAGATAAAGATAGGGTGCTTGCCTTACACATGGATGAACTGGGTTCAATCACTGGCATCCTATCTGGACCCTGAGCCCTACTAGAAGTGACCTCTGAGCACAGAATCAAGTATAAGCCCTGAGTATAACATCATGTGGTCCTAAAATAAACAAAAAAGAGGGAAGATTTGTCTCCTTGACCTGCATATTTGAGTCGTAAAGTTGGATTTCTCTTGGACTGGCATTTACACTCATTTACACCCTTGGCCCTTCCAGTTTGTAGGCAAAGACTCAGACTAGAATCATACCGCTGGCTTTCAGATGGCAGTTTGTAGGACTTCTCAGTCCTATGTGCCAAATGTGTATAATAAAACTTTCTAGCTATCCGAAATGTCTGTATTGCTAATATAGATAGCTATAAATACATAAAGATCTTAAGAGCTTAGGTGATAGAAAGGTAGCTAGTGAAGTAGGTATAGTTTATCTATTGCTTCCCTGGAGATTTCTGACTAATACAAATACCAAAACATACTTAAAAACCCTTGAGACTATACAAAAAAACCTCCCAGAAACAATATGTTTGTATAGAAAAGTGGCAGACTACAAAATAAACCTGCAGAAACCTATGGCTTTTCTCTATGCAAATAATGAAGAAAGGAGTAGGAAAAAATGTTTAAATACAATTCAATTTACAATTTTACCCAGAAATGAAGTACCTAGAAATCAGCTTAATAAAAAGGTGGCAGACCTATACTAAGAAAAATGTAAACACTACTAAGGGACCTGAGAGATAAGGATAGGACAAACAGGCACTTACCTTACATATGGCTCACCCCAGTTTAGTCCCCAGTTCCTACCACCCAGATGGTCTCCTGAGCACCACTAAAAACAAACCCTGAGTATAGGCAGGTATGGTCCAAAAATTCAAACCAACCAACCAAACAAACAAAACAGAAATAAAAGATGACACAGGGAAATAGAAACTGAGACAGCGGAGGAGGGAGGTGGTCACTGTGGCATGAAACCCTATTGGTAACAGTTTTATATATCACTGTTCCTTAAAAGAAAGAAAGACTGCCTGTCAGTGTCAGGCCAGGATGTGGGTAGGAGGGAAACTGAGAACACTGGTGGAGGGAAGCGGACAATGGTGATGGGCTTGGTGTTAGAATATTGTATGAGTAAATAAATCATTGTGCCTTAAAACTTTAGACAGATTTAAAAAATATATATATGAAGTTCTGGAAGTTAAAAGTCCAGGGCCAAAGTATGGGCAGGTTTAGTTTCTGGTAGTGTCTCTCATCCTGAATTTTAGGCATTTTCTCTTGTCCTCAAGAGACCTTACCTCTGTATCTTTACAAATAAGTATCGTGTGGGTTCTGGTGTCTCTTCCTTTTTATATTTGGTCTGGGGGCTACACCTGAAAGTGCTGTGGCGGTCTCCAGCTCTGAGATCAGGGGACCATGGGTACCAGGATGCAAACGGACCAGCTGCATGAAAGACAAGCATCTCTACTCTGTACTATCTTTTGATTTCCTTTCTTCTAAGAATGTGGGTTCTGTTGACTGAGGGCCTCATCATTCTGCTGAGCTCATTTAATCCCAAGTACCTCCACAAAAAGCTTGAGTTCCACATTCTAACACACTGGCAATTAGAGCTTCCACATAGGTCTTCTAAGTTTGTGTGATACAACTCAGTTCATAATAATAGGCAGGACTAGTTAGAATAAGGGAGATACTAATGATTAATAATAATAAATAATAATAACAAAATTACTGAAATATTTTATAATTGATGTTCAGTAAACTTTCACAAATGCAGAGCAGGGCTAGGGAGATGACTCAAAGTACTAAAGTGCATGCTTTGCAGTGGGAGCGTAGGGTTCAATCCTCAGTTCTGCATCGTCCTCTGAGCACTGAGCTAAGTGGCCCTCAAGTATCACCAGGTGTGGACCCCAAAAGAAAAAAGAAACCAGCAGGGCAAAGAGATAGTTCAAATGGCAAAAGCATATTCCTAACTTATGTAGAACCCTAAGTTCAACTCCTAGCAGTGCTGTCTATTGTGGACCCTGAGCTGGAAAACAGGGTTTTCTTAAAAACAGGATTGGTCCCTGTTTTAAGAAGAATGAAAAGCCATGTAAATTCTGGGGTTGGTGAGAGAATACAAAAGGTAAGGCACATACCTAGCGTGTAGCTGTGGTCTCAACACTGTTTTGAATCCCAAACTACATAAGGTCCCCATAGCACCACTAAGCATTTCCCAAGCATTGTCAGATGTGCCCTTTTTCTCCTAAGAAAACAGGAAACACAAATGAAAGGAAACACATGCTTAGACACAATAAACTGGAATGACAGATTATCAAAGACAACTCAAGTTGGGGGGTAGAACCACGAAGCTATAGTTACAATGGAGGATCAATCACTCAAAACCATGATGATGGGTGGAGAAAGTTTTGTTGGCAACATGCTGATAATTTGAAAGATGGAGGACTCAGGTCCTCCACATAGTTGCCTGCACATCTCAAGAAGCTATTTTTAAACAGACAAGAACAAGAAAACAGGAAAGCAGTTTATTTTTATTTTTTAAATTTATTTTTATCTATGTATGTTTTTATGTATTTATTTATTCATCTATCTCTCTATCTCTCTATCTCTCTATCTATCTATCTATCTATCTATCTATCTATCTATCTATCTATCTATCTATCTATCTATCTATCTATCTATCTATCTATCTATCTATCTATCTACCTATCTATCCATTCATTTATTTATTTATTTTGTTCTTTTGGTCACACCCAGCGATGCTTAGGAGTTACTCCTGGCTCTTTTACTCAGGAATTACTCTTAGCTCGGGGACCATATATGGGATGCCAGGGATCGAATCCCGGTCAGCTGTGTACAAGGCAAATGGCCTACCTGCTGTGCTATCGCCTCCAGCCCCAGGCAAGCACATTTTTAGGGAAAGTGGTTTGCAGACTGGTGAGCACCAGAGTGGGCAATAATGCCTCTGGTGCTGGTCCCCTGAAGCACAATCCACTTATTTGTAAACTAAGCCACAGGTTTCTGGTTAAGTGTTCAAACTGTCCTGATCTTTGTCTTTGGAGGAAAGGGGAGAATGACAAGATCAAACAACTGTCTCTGCCAAAACAGAGCCAGTTTTTAAGTTTGAATCAATGTCTTTATTTCTTTTGGGTTAGTTTCAATGGCAAACAGAAGATATGTACAGAGACCACTGTTAGACTGACAACTAATTTCTTGCCAATGGGAATTTTGATTCAATGGGGATAAAAAGTGAAATATGGTACAAGGATAGAAAAACTGATAGCGGGTGCAGAATGGGAACACTGTGTGTCTGAGACTGTTAACAATACTTTGATAAATTATGGTGTCTAAATAAAAATAATCAACCTAGAAAACAAAATACTGAAATAAAGTATCTACAAAATCAAGTATGAGAGTTGGGGATGTAGCTCAGTGGCAAAGTACTTACCTTGCCTGTGGGAGACTCTGGGTTCGATTGCTGGCACTGACAAAAAAAAAACCATCGTCTATTTTATGACTTTAAAGATACAGGTGTGGACCAGAGATATAGCTCATTCTCTTTGTAAGTGTAAGGTCCTGTATTTGATTCCCCACATCAAATGGTACCCTGAGCATGGAGCTGGACGAATTCCTGGGTACTGCTAAGTGAGCCCCAATAACCAAAAGTAAAAGGTCTTTGAGTAGATATGTATTTTCCACCTTGACAGCTGACTTCAATAAATAGCTCACATTTGACAAATTAATTCTTGAGTTCACACTGATAGCATGCTATATTTAGAGTCCAGAATCTCTGGATCTATAAGCTCAACACTAGCATTTAAAACATGTGGAATCTAATTTATTAGTGGACTGTGAAATTGCCTGTTAAGGAAGATTGCAACCATGATGAGTTGGTAAGGATCAATACTCAAAACAGAAAGAAAATGTTAGAGCTCATTATATAATAGCAAAAGAAAGTATTGCTTAGAAACCTTTGATATCTGTTGTGATACATGCATGTATGTATATGTATACATGAAAACACATACAGTAGGTAATGATATGAAAGTATTGCTTAAATTGATCATGAGTGAAATGTGTTAAGATATAATAAAGAATGATGAAATGAGAACAACATGATTGAAATGAGAATAAAAGCTACTGCTTTTTATAAACTGACAGGAAGAGGTCAGGGTAGAGTGAGTTTCTTTCCTGTCCTAAACCATGAAAACCTAGAACATACATAAACACCCAAAGTAGGCAGTTTCCAGTGTTCATTTTGTTTTTAAGTCTTTTTTAGGGATCCAGAAAAGAGAAAGATATATTATCAGCTGTAAAAATCCTCTTTAACCTCTAATGCATGGTGATCAGAGCACTAAACTCCCCAAGAATTGAGTATAACAATTCCATAGGGAATAGGCAGCAATTTTCAGTGTATGAAGTGAGGTAAGAACTCAGAGCTGAAGAGACCTTATTACAGGATGCTGTAAGTGCTGATGACTTCGGGTGAAAGCAGTCCCATTTCTGGCCCTGACCATCTGCAAGATTCCTCCCTGACCCCTGACCCAGAGTCTCCCTCACTGTCCCACCTTCTTCACCCCAGCACAGCAGTAGTGGGTGGAGGGAACAGTACAAACTTTACGTCAGAACCACCTGCCCACTCTCCAACTTTGTGACTCCACACTGAATCCCTCTTGGCTTTCATGTCCTCCTCTGTAAATTATAAATAACTTTCTATAACAGTAGAAATCTATATATCTAAATTTAAATCTATGAAAGATTCAGTGCAAAAGCAACAACATGATGAACAGCATTTCCTTCACTTCTTTGTTCATCCTTGTCCTCCCCACACCTCCATTACCAACGACGCCGTGAGAGGTGCTTGGAGAGAAGACAGAAAAAAGGTGGAGAGAAAAGCCTGTTCCAACAAAATTGTTAGGAGCAGGAAATCTCCTCAGGCTCCAGCCCTGGCTTCTTCCCAAGCCTTTCCTTTCTCCTTCCTCCACTGCTTCTGCTGCCTCTTCAGGACCAGAGCAGACCTAAAATGAGAAGTCCCTGTGGAAAGAGGGAAGGGATGGGCAGGGTGCACAGAAATACTTGTACAGGCACAAAGTGTGTTGTGCCTTTATGGCAGCCTCTCTTTTCGCAAAGGATTCAGTGCATTGCTGTCTTTGTCCTACAACCTCAAATAGCATAAAGCAAACAGAAGCAAACAAATGCAGCCTTTCCTCAAGGAGCAGTGAGTAATAAAGATTTTAATTGGTCTCAAGAAGGAAGATGATGGAGATAAGGATGCTTACCTCAGAGTGCATTTACTTACACCACAAAATCCCTGCTCACCTTTTATGCTCTCTGAAAATCCTGTGAGGCCTCTAGCCATCTGATGCCTCACTCCTTCCCTGGTCAGTCTGTGTAACTAACTTTACCTTTCCAAGGCCTCTAATCTACCTTTCTCAGTATCTCAGGCAACACCTTTTTATTTAGGTTCTCCAATTTTGTCTCAATGAAAAATTAAATTAATTCACACTCCTCCAGATCCCATGAATCTCTTTCTTCAGAATGTGGTGAGGGAACCATAAATACAAACTTTTTTTTCCTTATCACAAACATAAATGTATATTTACCAAATAATTTGTGGATGGTAACTTTGGTTGATATCACACAGAACAGCTATATAAAGGAGGAGAAAAGCACTATGGAATAGGAAGACTCCAGACTCCAAGAACCTAGACTGAGCTCATGGAAAGCTCCAGATGTATGCTGATAGGAAAGTGAAGGCAGGCACATTATTTGTAATGGTCTCAACCTTGCTCATTCTTACACCCGTCTACTCTGGAAACTTCAGCAAAGCTCTAGTAAGTTAACCTCATATTTATTTCAAGTCATCATCGTCTAATGCTAAAAACCCCAATTCCCTTTAAAAGGATGGGAAAATCAGAATCAAAACTTAATTTCTGTTGCTTTGTTGCCTCCCTCATGTAAGGGCTTTAAGAACATGACTGTGGACACTCATGAAAAGACATCCTTGCATGCCTATTATGGTCTACAATAGTCTGGCCCTGTTATTGTATTTTTTTTTAAATTTAATTTTATTATTTTCCCTCCAAATATCATTACACCATTCTAGACATACAATTGAAAGATGCTCATGCAGAGTTCTGGATCCACAGTGTTCCAACACCCATCCCTCCACCCAAACCCATCTACCATCACCAATGTCCCCACCTCCCTCCCCCCCCCCCGCACCTCAACTACTTGGCATATTCTGTATGTCATTTCTTTCGTCTTTATATCTCCTTCCCGATAAACTTTCCTGCTCTTCGTGGAATACAGTGCATTAAAAGACATTACTGTTTCACTATTTTAGTGGACCGCGTGGGCCGCGATCTGGGCTCGAACTGGTTTTGCTCAGTTGATCTGGTAGTGGGTCAGTTTCTCAGCGTCCGGACAGCGAAGATGGTGGCTAGTGTGATGGGCGAGTTTCATCCGGCTGCCTCCGGGACCCCCCAGAGGCGATGGGCCAACACCCAAAACCCATCTGCCCTCCTCGGGATCCCATCGTCAGCTGGGCTCGGCGCGAGCCGGCTCCAGTCTCCCCAGCCGCTTGCGGCTCTGCATACTGGTTCCCGGGCAGCTCCTGGGCGGGTCCACCAGGCTCAACAAAATGGAGGGGGGGGTGGCTTAACCCTGACTCCATCTGGTGAATTCCCAGTGATTCCGGCTTCTGGGAGCAGCCTACCTGGGCTCGAACTGGTTTTGCTCAGTTGATCTGGTCGTGGGTCAGTTTCTCAGCGTCCGGACAGCGAAGATGGTGGCTAGTGTGATGGGCGAGTTTCATCCGGCTGCCTCCGGGACCCCCAGAGGCGATGGGCCATGTTATTGTATTTTTAAGACACCTTGATAAATCTGAAGAACCATTCTGTATATATCTTGTTATTTATGTAGCTAGACATCTTAGATCTTATTCATCAGACTGCCGAACTGTTTCTTTACAAGAACATAAATACTATCCCCAAAATTCTTGGTATCCTTATTTGTTGTGGCTTGATTGATCCTCTGCACCATAATAGGTGCAAAGGATCAAAACTTTGTTGAATCAAAGTTGCTGAATTTGATTCAAGTTCACTGTCATTTCATCTTCAAGAATTAAGACTTTCTATGCCTGAGATATTAAACAAGCAACAGCTGAGCTCGTCTCAACACCATAATTATTTATTTTCATTATTTAAAATATTTGGTCACACCCAGAAATGTTTTAGGTTCCTCCTGACTTGGTGCTTGAGGTTCACTTTTGGTGGTTCTGGGGTGCCATGCAATGCTAGGTATTGAACTCCTGGCTCCCAGATGGAAAAGTATATCCTCCTGCCCTTTGAGCCTAACTATAGTTTCTATCAAAGAAACTTAAGAATTCAACAACAGACCCATTCTCCTGAATACTAATGCTGACAAGGAAATGAGCATACATAGGCTTCAACTTTTAATTAAAGCCCAGTGTAACCCTGATCATTTTCTGTACATAACCACAGATAATGCAAAAGGCGGTCATCCCTTTCTTCTTCCCCCCTATATGTGAGCTCAGAGCCTATTTTTCTTTGGAGGTCAGAGGGGGGCACTCTTCCTGGCCATACGTGGTGCCAAGGATTCAACCTGGGTCAGCTGCATGCAAGACCAGCACAAAACACCCTTCCAGACCCACTGTATTCTCTTTGATCACAGACTTCTACTTGTCCCTTCTACTGAGGCTAATTCTTCATTGATCAGTAGGTAAAACCATGCGTCTTCTCTCCATATGCACCTGGCCTATGCTTACTGCAGTCATCACCCTGAAATACCTGCTCCTACCCAGAAAGTCAATCCAATACTGAAACCTAACCTTCTCTACTAGGGAGGCCAAACAACCACTCTCATTTACCTGAGAATGAGGTTTCCTGGTGTATGAATCTTTCAATGTTGAAGTCAGATGTGGCGCTAGCAAACCTAGGACAAGTTAATTATCCTTTCCCCTACTAAGTTCTAATTTAATTTGTGAGGTCTTGTAAGTGTATTTTTTGGTAACTGATTCCTATAGATCTTTCACTTGTCTTCCCGTTGTTCACTGATTTGTTCGGAGCAGGCAAGAGTAACATCTTCGTATGTCCTGTCACATGCTAGTGTAGCCCAAGGGCAACTGCTCACTCCAGGAACATGAAGAGCCTCAAACTCTTCCTTCAGATCATGTAAATGAGGTCTATAATTGTTACTGGATTTTGGCATATCATATACGACACAGGTAGCTTGCCAGGCTCTGCCGTGTGGGTGGGATACTCGTAGTAGCCTCTCATCTCGTGCACTCGTGCATGTATATATCTTTGCACATATAAATATTTATGTATATAAATATATGTATATTCTTATATATCTTTATATGTATACATAGAAAGGTCTATTACTTCTTAAATGTATATGTCCTCATTTAACATCACTGGTTGGTTCTTGGAAACTGAATTTAATTGTTTTGGGGTTATACCAGTAGTGCTTGGGATCATTCCCTGAGGGCGTTCAGGGACCATCGGGTGTCAGAGACTGAATCCAGGGCTCCTACATAGCAAGGCCTATGCTCCATTCTTTTGGCTATCTCCCCAGTCTTGCAAAACAGTGTTTTTATTTTTTTTTTGGGGGAAGGGTCACATCCAGCAGTTAGCAGGACTTATCTCTGATTCTGTGCATAGGAATTACTTCTGGTAGTGCTGAGGGGACCATAATGGGTGCAAAGGATCAACACTGGGTCAACCATGTGCAAGGCAAGTGCCTTATCCACTATACTAGTGCCTCACTGTACTATCTCTCTGGCTCCCACAAAGCGATTTAACACATTGACAATAGCATGACCTACCAATGGCTCATACTTGGTTGTGGCTTAATTAACATAAATTCCAGCTCCAGACCCTTAAGCCATAGCTCTAGTCCCTGAAGTGTCATGTTAAACAAAATGATTGTACTATAGGCTATGGATACAAACAAGAGTTAAGTCTTATAGTATATTTCTGGGCACAGAAACATCTTTCCCCCTAAATGCTTCTTATATTAAATGACAATAAATATTTACTAATTCATTATTTAAATTGTCTATTTCAGTTCATGATCACAGGGGGTGGAGTCTTTCCTACTGCTCAGGGGACAAGGCAGGACCACTCCTGGGCAGGAGCTGTTCCATGGCACATGCACACACACACTGTTAGTTTATATACCAATTAATCACATCTATGCACTTTGGGGAATGTGGGAGGAAAACCAACACAGACATGAGGACAACATGCGAAGACCTCCTAGTGGCCCAAACAGGAATTCTTTTTAACATTGAATGAAACAACTTCAGTTGTTGCTATTTACCTATAGAGAGCTAGCTTTCCTAGGAAGCAGTCTCCTACATATATTAGCATGTGAGAGATTTAAAAGTGCTCTGTGACCAACACCAAGTGATGCTAGCACACTGTTTACTAACCTGCTTTCCCTGAAGAGTGGGAAAAACTAAGATTCATAGCGTTTGCTAAAGTATGTAGCCTTAATACTTAATTTAATATATTAACATATCAGTCAGCTTCTAAAATTCCTAAAAATTTAAGTTTGTTCCCACAAGCCAGTGCAAACTAGCTCTAAGACGCCAGTTAGTGGTGGAAGGGAAAACAGCAATATTGAACAAGGGAGTAGGAGAATTGTGATACAACCATAAAAAGGCCCCAGTCACCTTCAGGAGCACTGATACAGGTGGGAATTCATAGCCACATATTTACCTGTAATTGGATACAGGCTATTCCTAGAGATATTGGGCAAAGTTTAACTCCTCAAGAGGACTGACAGTTGAAGTTTATCATCCAGCTTTACTTTCAGAAGTTGGCAGTGTCTTTCATTGGTGCAGCAGCCTTCTAAACACAGTTCCCATACTATGTGGAGGTTACTCAACCAAGCAAGTCAATAACAATTATACACTTAGGACTAGTCAAATAAACATAGCTGGTCTATGGAAACAGTGGAGCCACTGTAAGCTGTACTTGGGACAGGATTCCATTAAGTACCTGGCCCCTCCCTAAATACTTTCATTCCAATAAAGGGGTGATAATGACGCTTTTGGTTTCTACAAATCAAATGTCATATTTTGTTTCTGGGCCACACCCCACGGTGCTCAGGGCTTACTTCTGGCTCTGTGTGCAGAGATCACTCCTCGTGCAGAGGATTAAATTCAGGTCAGATGTGTGCGAGACAAGTACCCTACATATTGTACTATTGCTCTAGGCCTAGTTTCTAATTGGGTAGTATTTTTTTTTCTACACAGGCAATGTTCAGGGGTTACTCCTGCCTCTGCATTCGGAAATACTCCTGGCAGTGCTTGGGTGTCATATGTCTGCAGCAGGTCTGCAGCATGTAAAGTAAGTGACTTCCAGTTGCAGTACAGTGTTGCCCAGGGCCTCTGCATCTTGCCTGGAGTTACCTCCCGAAGGCCACTTTGTAGGTGGGGCAGGAGGACAGTTTGAATGTGGCAATATATCTTACCATGTATTCTATGTTAGCTGGTATAAATATTTTCTCTCATGCTGCCACAATCATTGTGGGTCTAGTTAGATCTTACCAGCATATTTACCTGGCCACAATGGATCTCTAAGTAATTAGACCAGAGAGAAATGCTGTTTGCCTAAGCAAGCACATGTGGCTCTCTAATAAGTCTAAAGGCTAATATACAAAATAACTATGAAGTAAAGATGAGACTCTTGTGAAGGCTTGGAAAATATATACCTGGCTGTAGAATATCCATTGGTACAAACACATGCCCCTCCTCCACTCCACCCTTCAGGGGGCACTTCCAAGGCAGATCTTGGCTGGGCAGCATTAACATCTTAAAGGTGAGGTCCTGGGATAAGTTACCAAAGGGGAATCGACCCCAACTACTCCCTGTTGGAGTGGATGGTCTAATTTGAAAAGATATAAAAGGCTGTAGCCTGCTTTCTTCCAGCTCTTTCTCCCTTTTGCCTTTTGGCCTTCTCCTTTCTGTTCTCCTCCCTGTTGGGCCTTAACACATAGTAGCGGCCATCTTGGCCTAAGATTTTAAATCCACATGTGGCTGGGCCCAGCCTGGAACCCAAGTCTGGGGTTTTCCTATTGTTGGATTGCATACCAGAACCTGTGAGGTAAAGCCTTTTGAAACTTTGCTGAATTCTCGTCTTTCTCCGTTCCACCGGCTGCTGATCCCCTGGGGCAGAAGGGGATCTCTGATCTTGCTCCTGGATTTTGTTGAGGGGCCCAGCACTCCCCAGCAACTTACCCCTGCATTATTGCTCCAGCACCCCTAACTTCTAATATTCTTAATTTTATTAAGGCACCATGATTTACAAAGTTAATCATAGCTGAGTTATGAGCTCAGGCAAACAAGGTTCCAGCATCAATTCCACTCCCAGTGTTGTTTCCTACACCAATGTTCCCAGTTTCCCACCCACCCCTGAGCCTGCCTCCCTGACAGGCAATTTTTTTTAACCACACATAGTGTTGCTCAGGGTTTACTGCTGTCTGTACTCAAGGATCACTACCGGAGAGTCTCAAGGGGCAATATGTGCAAGGGTTCACACCCTGGTTGGCCCAGGGAATTTGGGGAATGCCAGAAAATCACATACTGTCTTTTCCCGCTGCAGATTCCTTCACTCATATGCTGCCAAGTAGGGATTTTTCCAAAATATCTAACTTTTCTTATTTGACTTTTCACAGATATGAATTATGACCTTACTCTATACATTTGTTCTCTGCTTCATTTTCTTCTTTCTGTTAAGTCAGGTTTCATAATATATTCACTCAAAACTATAGATTCTATTCATAATATATGTAAAATCATAAATTTCCTCCTAAACAGGGCTGAAGCTATCTCCCACTACATTTTAACCACTATGGGGTAATATGCTATTTTTAGTTTTTTTTTTAGTTCAAAATGTTTTTCAATTAAACAGTCGATGGAAATTATAATTAAATTATTTCTATAAAAATTTAAAAAATTTATGTTTAGATACCAAACACATAGAAATTCCTTTGTTGTTAATGATTTTGATCTTAATTCTAAGGTAACCAGAGAATCAACTCTAATTCCGATACCTTGGAATTTTCTAGATTTCCTTTTTGGTTCATGATATATTCAATTTTTTTCAGTTTTGAAAAGTGTAATGTAAATACTTTAATGACTATGTCATGGTTAACCATGTTTAAGTCTGCACTATTTGCTTGCTTCATCAATTGTGATATTAACCTCCAATCTACTCAGACTGTGAACTTTGCTTTCTCTTCCTGTATTTCTAAATGGCTTTTTCTACTATATTTATCTCAGTGTTATCATACTATGTGCTTATACATTTTAAATTGCTCTTCCTAATGAATCAAACTTTTTATCATTTTTAAATTTTCACCCTCTAATATAGTAACACCAACATTATTTGCACATATTTTTATAAAATGCCCTTTAAAAATCTAGACAGTAGTGCTTCTTCTTACTCTATACATGCAAATTATAGTGACTGATGTTTGAAAACAACTCTGTTAAATACAAATATTTAAGGTTTTTGCAATTGTATTTATGAATATGGCGTTATAATTACATCCTCGCTGAATTTAGTCACCAAAATTACTCATAGAATCAGTTTGTGATCCTTTTTTTCTACTCTACTACAGACTTTACATAAGATTAACGTCATTTCTTCCTTACTTAGTAAAATTTGCAGAAAAGCCAGTAAGACTGTGTGAATATAAATGGTATGAACTGGACTGGAGAGAAAACACAGGGGTTAAGGGTGCTGGAGACAAAGTATAGCAGGCAAGGGACTTTCCTTATACACAGCTGACCCAAGTTTCATTCCCTTAGCCTGCAAGAATGCAGAGCTAGGAGTATGTCTGACCCCAAAACCAAAGTTAAAAAAGAAAATACTGAGGCTAAAGCTGCTTGCCAGCCCTGAGTAAAAGCTAAATTTGCTAGATATCAATCCAATTGCACTTGACTCTTTTCAATGTTTTACTTAATTCATCGTACTCTGGGGGATGTGTCAATCAAATTTTCAAATATATTGATACCCATTTTTTTATTATTATTATCCTTACCCTTTTACTCTTTCCGTACCCTTGATTTCTGTTGTGGCCCTTGTAAATGTTTGTTACTTTGTTAACATTAAAAAAAAATTGGTTTGAGTGTCGCTCACACACACTTCTCGCTATGGGGCCGAGCCTCGGGTCGCCTGCGCCTCCTGAAGATCCCGGAAGTCGCCCCCACCATGGAAGAGGACCAGGAACTGGAGTGAAAAATACCTGGATTGAAGACCTCAATGGCTGAAGGCAAGACGCAAACCGCTCTGGAAATGGTCCAGGCGGCTGCAACAGATAAGACACTGTATGACATTTGTATTGCACGAGGAAGACCATACCCTAGGAAATTCACTGCGTTACAAGATCATGAAGAACCGGAAGTGGAGTTTTGTGGTTACACTACAATCCATCCTTCAGAAAGCAAAATTAATTTCCGCATTCAGACTCGAGGGGCTCTTCCAGCCGTTGAACCGTTTCAGAGAGCCTCTTGAATGTCTGCCAGCACGTGTTTGACAAGTTTGAGGCCAGTGTGAAGGAATAAAAGGACCAAAAGCAAGCAGAAATGAGTCCACATTCTAGTCATAGTGCGAGGACTCTGATGTTTTCTTCCGGATCCCACAAAACCCAGTACAGGTTTGTGATTCATCATTACCCTCAGAGAGTGGTGTGCGTCTAGCCTTTAACCCATTGCCACTGGTGGAATCCCTGCAAGAACCTTTGTATTCTTCTAATAAATTCCCTCTTTCATTTAAAATAAAATAAAAAAATTTGATTTCTTGCATTATTAAGAATATTAAAAGCTTCTGACTCCAGACCCACAGCTGCGCAGCTCAGCCTCATGTGGAGTGGCCCATGGAGTTCTGGAGGCTCGGCTAGTCCCTGAACGTGTCCTACATAGCTCTTAGGGCTTGCTCACGCATGCAGGGGAGCCACAGTGGCCTGACTTGGAGTGGGGATTTGGGCTCCTCCACCCATTCCTCCACCTCCATGTTGGTAGGCGTGGCTACAAGCTCCCAGCCACTACAGCCAACAGCTGGAAGAGACACTACAGACCCATGGCCGGCGACAATCTTAGACAATAATGGAATTTAGAACCAGGTCCTTCCCAGGATCTTTCACATTTATACACTGTAATGATCATTCCAGTTGCAACAAACTGGAGAGGTTATGGGGAATGATGTCACACTAAAACTATTGAATATGCACAGAGACATCATAAACCGTTAATATCTGTGGGGCAAGCCACAAAGTATAAGAGAAGAGAGAAATACAGGGACAGAGAGAGATAGAAAGGGAAAGAAAATGCATCTGCAATAGGGATAGGCTGGGGTCAGGTGGGGGGGGTTTGGGGATGTGGGTGGTGGGAATGGGGCACTGGTGGAGGGATGGGTGCTGGAACACTGTATGACAGAGACAAATTATGAACATCCTTGTAATTGTGTATCTCATAATAATAAAAAATTTTTAATAAGTAAAAAAACATTAAAAGCTTTCAACTAAAACAATTAAGCTTAGTGGTCACAGAGATAGTTCAATGGGTTTTGTTTTGGGGCCACAACCAGAGATGGTCAGGGCTTACTTCTGGCTCTACACTAAGAAATTACTCTTGGCAGTAATTTCTTAGTGCTTAGGGGACCACGGGATACCTGAGATTGATCCTGGATCACCATGTGCAAGGCAAGCGCCTCAACACTGAACTCTCCAGAAATTTCTCTTATGAAATTCTTCTCATACAGAATTCTCAACAACAAAATCAACAGAAGTTGTTCAATACTATCTAGCTTTTTTCTCAACACTTGACTGGAATTCTTCACTATCTTTTCAATATCTTTCCAACAGAGGTTTTAAAAGCAATCTTGTAAAATCGTATACTAAATATCAAGGTTGATAAACATTAGGAACCCAAATTTTTGTAAGATAAAGGCAGACTGAGAAAAAATTGTGCAAAAACTGGTACTTTTTTGGCTTTGTATTTACAAATTTGTTTTCCTTTTAAAATTCCATTTGGTGGAGCCAAAGCAATAGCACAGTGGGGAGGGGATATGCCATGTATGTGGCCAACCTGCATCCCATACAGTCCCCCAACCCAGCATCCCATAGTCCCGGAGCACCACCAGGAGTAACCCCTGAGCATTGCTGGGAAGGCCCCCAAAGCCAACAAATGAATTAAATGAATAAATAAATTCCATTTGGTGTTATACTCACAATCCTTTTTTTTCTGAGGATGGTTTCTGGAGTTATCTATTGTGCCAATTTCACTTATGTCATTAATATTCACATAATTTAGAAAGTTATTACCATTAGTTTTGATGTTTTTACAACTCTGTACTGGTCCTAGATAGATAGATAGATAGATATAGATAGATAGATACAGCCAGGTTTAAATTTGCTAAACCTGATAAAAAAAAGTTCTGAGTTTTAATTTCAGGTATTTCCTAATATTTTCTACTTTTAGAATCAGGGGTAAAATTGGCTTTTATAGAATAAAACTAAGATTGTGTAGAACACCTGAGTTAATGAAGTCAAATTTATAGCAGATATGTTCTAGAGAGTTCAGTAGGCTGAACTGCATGCTTTGCATGCAAGAGGCCAGGTTTGGCCCCTGACATATCTCTTGAGCACTGCCTGGACTCTAAGCATCAAGCAAGGACTAGCCCTGAGCACCATAGGTATGGCCCTCAAACAGAAATTCAAGTATTTTTTTTTTTTTTGGGGGGTGAGGGAAATAGCTTAAGTAATGGAATATACACTTGCAAATATAAGGCCCTGAATTCTACCCCAACACTCCCACCAACTGTCACCAAGCGTTGAAAATCACTGGGAGTGGTTAAAAAAAAAGCTAGTCTTTTGACAAAAACAAGTATCTAAAGTATCAAAGTTTAAAATACTGTGTTGCACAGTCAACTGAAAAATAATGCAATGATTTCAACTTGTTTTCCTTAATATTTTTTTAATAGACATCATCAAAACTGTTTAGCTGTTTGTTTCAGGAATCAGTATTTAATCAACGAGTCAGATGAGACTGAATGTATACGGGTAAAGTGGAATAATTTGGAGAATAATTTTCCAGGGAATTGAGGAAAAATTCAGAACCTGAGTTTTACTGCATGATAAAATATGTATGGAACATATAAATGTATAGTTTTTAAAAGGTTTAAAACTCAGTTTTCCGGGGCGGAGCGATAGCTCAGCGGGTAGGACATTTGCCTTGCACGTGGCCGGCCCATGCTGGCCAGGTTCGATCCCGGCATCCCATATGGTTCCCGAGCACCGCCAGGAGTGATTCCTGAGTGCAGAGCCAGGAGAAACCCCTGAGAATTGCCGGGTGTGACCCAAAAAGCAAAAAAAAAAAAAAAAAAAAAAAACAAAACAAAACAAAACAAAAAAACACCTCACAATTTTCCATTCTATTTATGAACAGATCCTTTATGAAAAAGATTTGATTCCATTATGTCATTAAATCAACAGTAAACCTGCATCAACTTACAGACTAATCCATCGCAAATTTCATCAAATACTTAGAAGTATAGATTTGTCATCCACAGTTCTTTGCAAGGATATAGTATTTTGTAATTCTTTGTCAGAAACTGAAATCTTTCTCGAGACCAACCAATTACCATTGCTGAAAATTGAATACCTTTCAAAATTATTTTATATTTGTATATATACACACATATATAATATATACAAGTGTGGACTTGATGTTTCTCAAATAATCCTATGTAAAATTACAAGCAAAATAGCTCTGACAATACAAAATTTACTAGATATTTTGATAACACTAACAGCGGATCAGAAGCTGTTTGACATATCTACCCACACAAATTAGTTCTCTCCTGTAAATTTACTTATATAGATTCTCTATGAAGTCTATTTGATACGGCTTTCCAGTCATGTCTTTTAAATATTTTATTATACCACCGTGAGATATACAATTACAAAGATATACAATTAAAAAGTTCAGATTTGGGTTTTGGTCATACAGTGTTCCAGCACCCATCCCTCCACCAGTGCCCATCTCCCACCACCAATGTCCCTGGTTCCCTCCCCCATTCCCCAGCCCACCTCCATGGCAGGTTCTTTATTTCTTTCCCTTACTCTCTCTTTCTCTTTTCCTTTAAAAAGGGAAAAGGGCTGTCGTGTGTATCTTTTTGCCTGTATTTAATGCTCAGTTCTAGGTTGGTATTAGTACTTTCGACAGTTGTTAGCACAATGTTCCATTTTCTGTCTTACCTAGCCTCTGACTCCCACACGTTTGTGATAATTTCCACCTTTGACAAGACCTCTTGAAACATGTTTCACTTAACTGGATCACTGTTCATCGATTTGCTCGAGCAGGCACCAGTAACATCTCCGAATGTCCTGTCTCATGCAAGTAGAGCCCAAGGGCACCTGCTTGCTCCAGGAACATAAAGAGCCTCAAACCATTCCATAAGGCCATGGGAATGAGGTCTATAATTGTTACTGGTATTTGGCATATCAAATACGACACGGGTAGCTTGCCAGGCTCGGCCGTGCGGGTAGCATACTCTTGAAGTCATCTCTAAATCCAGTATTTATTGATGAACCGCTTGGCCGCTTGCGCCACGCGAGCCGGGCTGTGATAGGCTCGTCTGTAGGGTGGAGTTCTGATGAGGGGGAAGTCCAGATGTGGAAAATGGAGGCCCTCATGGAGTGAGGGGTCGTCCTGGCTTGTTGCGAGGCTCTGCTGGTTGACAAGACCTCCTGATACAGGTTTCACTTGACCTTGGATATTGGTATCATAATATGTACATATATATTTACCAGTCATCTTTTTTAATATTAAGATTTAATCTAGCATGGAAAGTTTTCCCATGCATATTTTACTGTGTGGATTTTCTGACACCAAGATGACTTGAAATAATTTTTTCTCTTTTCCCTTTTGCTTTTGTTTCAAAGATGAAGCTTGGTTGTGGTTCTCATGAGGTTACGTAGTACTTGCCAGTGGTCACATACCTGGACGGTGTTGATACATTGCAGTTGGTTCATGAGGTATCACACACCAATTGCGATGCTTGCACACAAGGCTGTGGTAAAAGACAGCAGCAGACTTGCAGTAGCACTGGGGCTGCTATATAACAAAGCTGCAGGAACCACACTTAGCATGTACGGATTACACTGAGGATTGAACTCTTGTCCTCAAGTTTAAAGGTAGGTAATGATTTTGCCACTGAGTTTTCCCTGCTCCAGTATGAACTTTAACATGCAGTTTAGTCCAGGTTCTACCCGTTTTTCATTGAAGATATCAAGTGGGGCAGAATTTGCTTCTAAACTCATCCACATAGTTGATTGTAGCTCTGTAGTTGCTGAAGATTTCAGGTCCTAACCACATACTCCTAACCTTAGTTACATGACAATTTGCTTCCCTCCTCTCCGATCAAGGGTTCATATATACATAAAAATACTGTGGGGTGCCCAAAGAAGAAACTAGGTTTCAATAATTTACAATTATGGACGTGATGTGTCTTCACTTGATTGCTACTGGTCACACAGACCTATTTGGGGAAATGAAATAGCGAACTATACAAAAGCAGGAGTGGACCACTAACGGCTATCTATTAAGCTTTGACAAGACTAATAGACTGACCCTTTTCACACTTTCTTCTGGTGTGTGTCTAGACAAAGACTCTCTGTAATCACTGCCTCTTGCGTGATTTTTTTGTGTGTGTGTCACAACTTGGAGTACTCAAAAGTTTACTCCAAAATGCTTAGGGGACCATTCAAAGTGCTTGTGATTGAGCCTGGGCCAATCATGTGCAAGGAAAGTGCCCTACACCACTGCATTCTCTATAGCCCCAGGGTGAATTTTCTTATATGCAAGTAAAGTTGAACTGTTCAGTGTGAGTGCCATAGTGTACAAAGGTTTGCTATTTGAGGGCCATACCTGCCAGTGCTCGGGGCTCATTCCTGGCTCTACATGGGGGACATGTGTATGTTCCCAGGGATAGAACCAGTCAGCTGGAAGCAAAAAAGTGCCTAAATTCTACTACCCCTCCAGCCTCAGATTATTTTAAAAATATCTTTGCATATTTAACTCATGAATTCTCTCCGTAGTGTTTGCAAATAATGGAGTGAGTTCAGAAGAATTTCCCAGTTCCTCCCCACTCTGAATCCTGTAGTTTTTCTTCCTAAATGGCCTGTTTATATTCAGTATTTTCTGACATACTGGATTTTTTTCCCAAGAATGAGTACTGACCGCAGTAACTAACAATAAGTAGTACCTTACTACCATTCTCGATGCTCATTTCTTCAAGGCTGAAAGTGGTTGGGGCAAAGTTGCCCCAACAGTCAGAATAATCTCAGAATTCCCAAGCCTCAAAATATTTTGTACTTGGTCCAAAAGAGCAAGAACAACAAGTGCTGGTGTGGATGTGGGGAAAGGGGACACTCATCCATTGTTGGTGGGAATGCTGGCTGGTACAGCCTTTCTGGAAAACAATATGGACATTCCTCCAAAGACTAGAAACTGAACTCCCATTTGACCCAGCCATACCACTCCTGGGAATATACCCTGGGAAGCCAAAAATACGCAGCGGAAACACCATGCCTACGTACATGTTCATAGCAGCATTTCTTACAATAGCCAGAATCTGGAAACAATCAGAGTGCCCGAGAATCAATGACTGGATAAAGAAGCTTTGGTACATCTACACAATGGAATACTATGCAGCTGTTAGGAAAAATGAAGTTATGAAATTTGCCTATAAATGGATGGACATGGAGAAGATTATGTTGAGTGAAATTAGCCAGAAGGAGAGACAGCTATAGAATAACTACATTTATTTGCATGACATAAATATATATGTATATATTATGATACCAATATCCAAGGTCAAGTGAAACCTGTATCAGAAGGTTTTGTCAAAGGTGGACATTATCAGAAATGTGTGGGAGTCAGAGGCTAGGTAAGACAGAAAATGGAACAATGTACTAACAACTGTCGAAAGTACTAATACCAACCTAGAACTGAGCATTAAATACAGGCAAAAAAGATCCACATGACAACCCTTTAATGTATGTTCTGTAATCCATAGTCTGGAAGGGAAGGAAAAGAGAAAGAGAAAGGGAAAGAAATAAAGAACCTGCCATGGAGGTGGGCTGGGGGAAGGGGGAGGGAACCGGGTAGTTGGTGGTGGGAGATGGGCACTGGTGGAGGGGATGGGTACTGGAACACTGTATGACCAAAACCCAAATATGAACATCTTTGTAATTGTATATCTCACGGTGGTACAATAAAATACGTATTAAAAAAATCCCAACAGCTAAAAAAAGTATTTTGTACTTGAGATATCAAAAACTCCAAAACTTCTAATCTTTAGAAGGAATTCTGAAACATTTATTGCATATTCCCTCTGGAACAAAACTGTTGTCCATAGACAAAAGTTAAATGATGAAAGAACCACTTCAGCTTTCCTTAGTTTTTATTTACTGCACCCTTTGGATTAGGTAATATTTTGTCTGGCCAGAACAAGGACTACTTAACTGACAATGTACCCCTCTCAGCACTTTAAGTCAATTATTTATTTCTGCCATAGGTGCTTAAGCAGTCTTTACAATTTAGATCGGCTTGACTAGAACTAGCTGAACTTTAATATATAGGTTTCATCTCATAATCTTAGAAAATTGTCCATAATCTCTTCAAACACTGGCTTGTCCTTTTCAGGTTCAATTATGAGAACCATATTCTTCTTTTACCAGATTCTTCTTCCTTTATTTTTTCTGATCTTGTTTGGGGAGCAAACCTGTTCAGGGAGCACTCCTTGTGATGCTCAGGGGATCATATGTAGTGCTGGGAATTGGACTGCAGTGGACTGCGCACAATGCAAGTGCTCTTCCCTGGCACTACATCTTTGCTCACCTTTCTTCCAGTGAACAAATTTTCCAGAGTTCCAAAACAAAAAGCTACACTCCATTATCTTATCATATGCCATGTATTTAAGTTTACAGTATCCCGAAGCTTATAGGTATATTTACATATTATCTATCTAAACTGTAGAAGGACCGGACAATTCCGTTCTATTAAGCAGAGTAAAGAAATTATAGATCAATTCATTTCTAAGAACTTGAAATTATTCCCTCACATCACTTGATCAATTGAATCCCGTTATTCATCGATTTGCTAGAGTGGGCGCCAGTAACATTTCCATTGGACCCTATCACGTGCCAATGTAGCCCAATGGCATCTGGTTGATTCAGGAATATGAAGAGCCTCAAACCGTTCCTTCAGGGTCTTGACAAGGAAGTCTGACCATCTTGTAGGTAGGCGGCCATGTGATCTTTTGACATCCCGTGGGATCCAGTCGGTAACGGCTCTAGTCCAGAGGTCGTCTCCAAATCGCATTACATGTCCAGCCCATCTGATTTTCGATGCCTTGGCAAATGAGACAGCATCCTGATTCTGGAATAATGACGGAGGTCAGAACTCCGGATTCCTTCTCTCACTTGAGTGAGGTGTGATATTCCAAGCATAGCTCTTTCGATTCCTCTCTGGGAGACCCGAATAGCATTCTCATCCTGCTTTCGTAGGGCCCAGGTCTCTGAGGCGTATGTTAATGCAGGGAGAATGGTGGAGTCAAAGAGATGTGCCCGGAGCCGGAGGTTCTTTGTCCTTTTAGCTATTTCTTTGATGCCTTTGAAGGCATTCCATGCTGCTCTCTTCCTCCTGCGCAGCTCAGGTTTTAGGTCGTTCATCATGTTGACTTCTCGACCTAGGTACACATAACTCCTGCATTCAGAGATGTTTGTTCCATTGAGAGTGAATGGGGCCTCTGGAACTAGTTCATTCTTCATGAACATTGTTTTCTTTAGATTCAGCTGTAGACCTATCTTTCCAAATTCTCGGTCAAAGTCAGACAGCATTTGTGCTGCTTGGCTAATGTTTGATGTTATTATAAGAACGATGTCATCAGCCAAGAGGAGGTGGTGTAGTTGCCGACCATCTATTTTCACTCCCATTCCTTCCCATTCTAAATGTCGCATTATGTTCTCGAGGGTGGCGCTGAAGAGTTTTGGTGAAATGGTATCACCCTGTCGAACCCCTCTTTTGACATCAATGATCACTTCTTTGTAGAATGGTGAGATCCTGGTGGTGAATCCGTAATACAGCTCATAAAGGATCTTGATGTATTGGGTTTGAACACCCTGTTTGGCTAGAGCTTCGATGACTGCTTCAGTCTCCACAGAATCAAAGGCTTTCTGTAAATCAATGAACGTGAGACAGAGCGGCATATTTCCTCACATATTCTAGAAAATTTCACCGAGCATTAAAATTTAATAGTTATCTGATAGGAAGACTAGCTATTCTTCTGAAACCTCAAACCTTTTATTCTGTTACTTTAGTCCTACACAATCATGAAAAGCATAAATAGTTTTTTTTTTTCCATTAACATGATCCTCTGCTTTGGCTAACCCAGATTCCCAGAACTGAGTCCACCTTCTAAAAATTAAAGTTTCTCAGCTCCTAATCTCTGAATAATTCTCTCAACATCAGTAGGGTTCAATCTTTCACTCTGCAAGATAAAACATCAATCAGGTGTATGACTCCTGGTGAGAACCACTGCAAGTTATTTGAACACCACATCCAAGAAGTATACACCCTGGCTTGTACATTGGTGAGCACCACAGCACAACAGAAATTTGCCTGCTGCCCACAACCTTCCTCAAGTGCAATTGCAAGCGCATAGTCAGTGTGACTGACTCCTGGTCATGCCTAGACAAAGACAAGATTAACCTATTTTTTGTTTTGGTGGTGCTGGAGGTTAAGCCCCTATCTCTGAGCCACAGCCCAGAAAACAAATAAAAAAAATACATTCTGCATGGCAAAAAAAAATTTTCCCATGACCACTTATTCCATTTATTTTCAGTTTTCACTATTTGAACACTTTACCTTTTTTTTTTTTTTTTTTTTTTTGCTTTTTTGGGTCACACCCGGCAATGCTCAGGGGTTTCTCCTGGCTCTGCTCTCAGGAATTACTCCTGGCGGTGCTTGGGGGACCATATGGGATGCAGGGAATCGAACCCAGGCTGGCACAGGCCGGACGTGTGCGAGGCAAACGCCCTACCCGCTGGGCTATCGCTCCGGCCCCTATTTGAACACTCTAAACCAGATGTCACTGGGCAGGTAAAGTACTGTAAAAGTTGCAGCCCCCTCATGGATTGTTGGTGGGAATATCGACTGGTACAGCCTTTTTTTGGAAAACAATATGGGCATTCCTCAAAAGACTACAAGTTGAGCTCCCGTTTGACATAGCAATACCACTTCTGGGGAATATACCCTGGGAGGTCAAAAACACACAGTGGAAACACCATCTACACTTCCATGTTCATAGCAACACTATTCATAATAGCCAAAATCTAGAAACAACCAGAATGCCCAAGAACAGATGACTGGATAAAAAAGTGCGGTACATCTACACAATGGAATACTACACAGCTGTTAGGAAAAAAATGAAGTTGTGAAATTTGCCTATAAATGGATGGACATGGAGAGGATCATGCTGAAATTAGCTAGAATTCAGATAAAGGACAGATATAGAATTACTGCATTTTGCGATTAAAAAAATAGCATGATACCAATATCCAAGGCCAGACAAAACATGGATCAGAAAGTCTTGTCAGTGGGTAGAATCTACTGCAAGTGTGGGAATCAGAGATTAGGAAATATAGAGAAAGTAAGTATACTAATCAATCAAAAACTTGTATCATCTGTCTTCCTTATGCTCATCGATTTGCTCAAGCAGGTACCAGTAACATCTCCATACGTCCTGTCACATGCTAGTGTAGCCCAAGGGCATCTGCTCACTCCAGGAACACCAGGAGCCTCAAACCATTCCTTCAGGTCATGAGAATGAGGTCTATAACTGTTACTGGTTTTTGGCATATCAAATATGAAACGGGTAGCTTGCCAGGCTCTGCCATGCAGGTGGTATACTCAGTAGTAGGCTCTCATCTCGTGCATTTACTGATGAACCACAACGGGGAGAGCGGCTTTTCTGTTGGGGGGGGGGCTCTGACAAGCTGGAGTCCGGATGTTGAAAATGGCGGCCCTTGTGGTGTGGGGGGTTCCTCTGGCTTCTTCTGAGACTCTATTGGGATGGCAGGCCAGGGATAGAACCCACCTTCCCTTCCAGGTGCCTCACAATCAGCTGAGCACAGGGAGAGCCAGTAGCAGCTCTGTCTTGTGTATAAGTCTCTGGATCAGGCATACCTTGGCTTGAAATAGGCTTCGCTGTAGGTTGGGACTCTGATGAGCAGGGCTTGAGATCGGCTTTTCTCTTGGGTGGTGCTCTGACGAGCTGTGGAGTCCAGATGTTGAAAATGACTCCCTCATGGTGTGGGGTTTCCTCTGGCTTCTTGTGAGGCTCTATTGGGATGGCGGGCCAGGGATAAGACCCGCCTTCCCTCCTACTACTGATAATTATTAGTGTACTATTATTATAAATGATAATACCAGCACAGAACAGAGCACTGAAAATAGGCAAAAGGATATACATGATAACCTCTAAATATATGTATTTCAAGCCACAATGTGTGAGAAGGGATGGAGGGGGGAGAGTAAGAGGGACAGAGAGAGAGAGAGAGGAGAGGAGAGAGAGAGAGAGAGAGAGAGAGAGAGAGAGAGAGAGAGAGAGAGAGAGAGAGAGCCCCAAAGTGCCTGCCATAGATGCTGGCTGGGGAAGGGGGAAACAGGGGACACTGGTGGTGGGAAATGGGCACTGGTGGAGATGGGTGCTGGAACACCGTGATTGAAACCCAAATATGAACACTCTTGTAACTATATCTCACTATGGTATAATAAAGAAAATGCAAATAAAAAAATAAAAGTTGCAGCCCCCTAGTACTACATGGATGGCTCTTTGGTCTCCCGAACCACAATACCCTTAGACCCTGGTACTCAACCATAAGCCCATTTAGCTGAGTATCATCAGGGAGTGGACCTAAGGCCTCCTGAGCTCACCCACCCTACAGCAACCCCATTCACTTACATTAGTCTATATTACCACTTACTGAACTTACTGTATTATCAACGGAGATCATGGAAATGTAATTCCTTTAGAAATATTACTTTGCTATTTTTTTAAATGTAAATGTACCTAAAGCCCTTAAACTTTATTTACTTAGTTTTGCTTTTTGGGTCACATCCAGCAATGCTCAGGGTTTACTCCTGGCTCTGCACTCAGGAATTACTCCTGGCTGTACTCGGAGGACCAAATGGGATGCTGGCGTTCACGTGCAAGGCAAATGCCCTACTCTCTGTACTATTGCTCGGCCCTACCTTGTTACTTTTTTTTTTTCCTTTTTTGGGTCACACCGGCGATGCTCAGGGGTTACTCCTGGCTCTGCACTCAGGAATCACTCCTGGCGGTGCTCGGGGGGACCATATGGGATGCCAGGGATTGAACCCGGGCTGGCAGAGGCCAGCCCGTGCAAGGCAAGCGCCCTACCCGCTGGGCTATCGCTCCGGCCCCATACCTTGTTACTCTTAAGAATGGAAACAGTAAGACCAATTCAGTTGATGCAGACTATTAGTATTTTAACCTTTTAGATGTTGCGATGCAGATTTTAATGATACACTTTTAGAACTATTTCAAATAGCTCTCATTTACTTATTACAGCTAAAAAGATAATTTCCTTTAGAGGAAAGAGAACACGGTCAGGGAGATAGCTCAAAGGGTGCATGCCTGGTATGCCTGAGTTTGATCCCTGCCACTGCATGGAATCCGAGCAGTGGCAGATGTAGCTCTCCTGACCCTTAACACCACTGGGAAAGTTACCCCCAACTACCTTCATGGAGGGAAAACTACTGTTTCTAAACTTTACTTTGAATTAATCAATTACAAATAATTCTACACGGATAAAATTTGGAAGGTTGAATGTTATTAACCATCTAAGTCACAAATCAGTCAAGTATGGTCTGTGAACCAAATCTTTTTGACAAAGTTTTGTTAATAAGCAGTCATGTTCATAAATTTAGGTACCACTTATGGCTGATTTCTGTGCTACAATAGCAGAGTTAAGTAGTGCCAGATATCTTAATACTAAAAGAAAAGGCTTGATCACTCTAAATCAAAAGATAGATGCATCTAGATTGATCTTATGCATACATAAAAAGAAAAATGGGTTTTAAGTTAAGTCACATATATTCACTCATTGAGTTTTGATCCACACCACATGGTATTCAGGGTCAATTCCTTGTTGTTGCTAGAAGTGAACCAACCCAGTGATGCTTGAGAGGCATTCAGAGTTAGGTATTGAATCAAGGTTGTTTACATGTAAGGCAAGCCAGTCCTTTAACCCTGTACTATCTCTCCAGCCCAAACATTTGAAAATATCCATTCTTAAATCCAAGTAATGGTTTATGACTCTATGTATACATCATATCTATTCAAAATCTTTCTAAATACATCCCCCATAACTTATATTTTTAAAAGTATGTTGTCCATTATGTAACTGAAACCCAATCATGAATAACTTTGTAACTGTAACTATGATTCAATAAAAAATAAAATAAAAACAAGAAAGTATATTGTTAGTTTCTCTTTGTAAATAAAAAACATATAGCAAGTCTTCAACATAAATACAAATAAAAAAATCTGGAGGCGAAATTTCCATGAAGTGAATTTGAGGTTATCTAAATACTATATTCCTTTAAGAACTTAAAAGATATATGTTCATCTTTTCACTTATACTTAAAAAGAAAAAAAACAAACACTAAAGTCCTACCTGAAAGCGAAAGTGTAAGTAGTATGTGACAGTTTTAATTTGTGTAACATTTTAGATAAAGTGAAATATTTAAAATCAAGAGATAGGGCTCCACATTTATTCTAAAAACTTGTCACTTCCAGAAAATATCATTAGAACCAAAAATTAGTTGAGGCCACATAATGAAAATTAATTTGGACAAACCAGCAATGAAAAATAGTTTATATGTTAAACCTACAAAAATACATGAAAAATAGATGATAATGGTGAGAATATCATGCAAATTAGAAGAAATTTACTATTAAATCATTTGAAATATAAAATTTGAATAGAAAATCTGTACTTTAAGAAAACTGCTAAGTTGTATCTATGCAAATTCCTTGTATTCCATGCACAACTGTAGGTCTTAGCAAATTTAACTACCAGCAACAATGACTGAATCATTACTATCAGTACTGCATTAAATACAAGTGTATAATTTTACTAAACTTAACATTAAACTTAGTAATAAGAGGAAAGCTGTTTTATTAAGTCACACTTAAAGATCACTTCTACTGCCTACAGTAGAAGTGTAGGCACTCCAAAGTTTCTATGAAAGACTAATACTGAACACTTTAAAATGTGAAGAGTATCGTAACTCTTCAAAGAGGATCCTCAAATCCTCAGGTGTATACATTCAACCTACAAAAGGTGAAAACAGAATCACACTTACAGAATGACAATAAAAGTACAACTGAATAGTATTTCCAAAGTTTATGAGACAGTAACGATAAATTCAGGATAACTGCATATCTAATGACTGAAAAGGACATAAAAAACTGTCTTAACTACACAAAGGTGCTACCACAAGAAAACAATTGAAGTAGCTTCTTACCATATAAGATCTTTAAAAATATTATTTTCAGACATTTGATAAAACCTGCTGAAAACTCCAAGTTCAGACACAATAAACAGTTAAACACAAGTCTAATATTAATAAAATTTTCAGCTAAGAATTAAGTTATAGACTTTAGATCCATATCCGACAATGTAAAGTTTGGTCTAATGTTAATACACCATAAAAACAAAAATATCTTCTTCAATGTTAGCAGGTCTGCTATAAACTGAAATAGGCTATAAAATATATCCAGTGGCTTAAAAGAATGTCTAGCCACAGCTCAAAATTCAGAGTTCTAGGGCTATGCAATCTTATTTACTTGAACCTTACTGAATTTAATTTTCATCTGTGTGTGTGCGTGCACACACACACACCCACACACACAACTATGGTCTTTCACAAGGAAGTAAACGTTCCCTAATACTTTCATTGTCTTGACACTTTTATTTTTCCTGTTTTATGCAAAAAAAAAAGCCAAGTCTTACCAACGAAATGGTAAAATCAGAGGCAACTATAACTTAAAATTACAAAGCTTCTTAAGTTTTATTCATAGCATTCTTTATACAGCAGAAGCGTTCACTGATATTTAATTTACTGCAGCATCCTGTGGGTGGAGCACAAATTTACATTAATTATAAACAAAGAAACAAAGCACTTTGACCTTTTAAAATTCTATATATATATATATTTATATCCAGTTGACAAATAGCATCACAATTATTTATAAAAAACTAAAAATCACCATGGAAGCTAAGGCCTAAGTTTTATTCCAATTGTTCCGTTTTTAAAAAATATCTGATATTAGAAATTAAACTCCAGCACCTCAAAAAAGTCTACATTATTTACATACAGTATGGAAAATAAAAGCTGCTTTTCTGCTAAGTTAGATTGCTGTAAGCTACAGTATTTACATTGATAAATGTTAAGGGGGGGAAAAGAGCACTTCCAACCAATACCAATTTAAATGGAAATATATTTTATCTGGAATTCTGTTCTTAAATTGTATATCCAATAAGTATTAGTTGAATAGAACTTTCAATAAATCTATAGAAATTCTGAAAGAGTAGCATTATATATTTTTATACTGCTAATCTAGATACTGTTAAGTACAATACTGTAAGGACTAAAAAGCACTGAAGCTTAAATGAAACAATGGCAACATGTGAATATGTGTCTAGATGGAATTTTATTTAAAATTGTAAAATATAATGCCTTAATGTATACCCATAATTATGAGACTAGCTACTATTTTTCCATCATTTAAGAATACGTCTCATATGTCCCTAAACAGTAAAACCCTCTAGTATCTTACCAGAAAAAGTTTAATTATATTATTCTGTTCTTAGATTTTTCTAACATTTAAAAACATATACCCCCTTTGCAAAAACAAACACAATCAATTCAGTGTAACAGACTGAGCTTTAAACTGTATTTTAATTTTCAATTAACTGTAACTTACTAGTTAATTGAACCAAATGTAGAATAGTTAAGCAACCCACAACTAAGTTTGTCAAATCAATTATAGAATGCATAGAAAAGTGAAGATAAGTTTGGGGGTGGTGTAAAATAGTTAATGTAGAAAATGGTAAATGCTTGTTCTAATAACAAAAGTGGTACTAAATGCACAAAAAAGTTAAATTAACAAAGTATAAAAGAGAATAGCTTAAATAAACCAAGATTCACATATTACAATATCAAAGTTATGGTCAAATGATTTGAAGACATGAACAGTTCTGAAAATTCTTTCAGTCTACTTCCAAAAGAAATAGTCAGGCTTTTTTTTAAATTCCTGTACATAGTGTTGAGCTTTGTCTATACCATATATAGTAGAAAAATAAATTCTTTAGCAACCTAGAAACAGTTTATAAAACTCTTAAAGTTTAATTTTCTTTTGCCAGACATGCCAATGTTAACTGACAGCTATAAATTAAAGCTATATAGACAATAGGTATAAGTAATATAGAACAAGTTAAGAATACTACATTTACCGGATTTTCTTTTAAAAATTACTGTACTTTCTTAATTCCTGTGTGCTTTGCAATAGGAATAATAGGGACTTTGTTTTCTTAGAAAAGATAATAAACATGTAAGACTATAACACAAATAAGATTAATTTATAATATACATGTACTTCAAACAGCAGCCTGGTTCATGTCAACATCTAGTTCTGAAGTCAAAATTAGAAGTACAATACCTAGGACATGACAGTTGGGAAAGACAGTATTTATTTTTAGATAAAAATATAGCAAATCAAACTCTTAGGAGCCTTGAATCTCAAATTATTTAGTATAATACACATCAGAGACTTTAAAATTGCAGTATGAGTGAAGATTACAACATGGACCAAATAATTTTCTCTTTTCCAAACAAAATATAACCTAGCATTGAAAAGACAAACCATTTCTTTACTTTCCAGGGGAAAAAGGAAAGGCTTGATAGTGAACAGATTTTGAACAAAACCTAACAAATTTATCTATGCCATGTATTCTGAAAAAATTTATCTCTAATTTAGTGTTCTGGTGATATCTTCACTAACAGAAAATTTAATTCCAAAAGCAGCAGTCATTTACAGCAAATCTGGTACCAACATAAAGGAAAAGATCTGTTAAAAAATGGTGCATCATAAGTCATTCAGGATTTTAGTATGACATATCACAAGAAAGAATATGAATACAAGTTTGCAACTTATATATACACTCAAAAGAGGCTGTCAGTACCCAAAGTATTTTTATTGCTACATTAGCAATGGTTTTTGGATATGTTTTTTAAGGGGCACATAAAAATAGATCCAAGGAACAGATTAAATTGAACTCCTAGATTAAAATGTTTGATTTAAAGAGGTTTCTACAACAAATTTTGTTTTATGTATGAAAAGTTATATAACCTTATATGAAAATGTCATGAATTATTTTCTACACTATACTAAATGTATTTCCCAAGAGGGAAAAAAATTAAAATATCTAAAATATATTAGATTAAGATTACAAGACCATCATAGATCTTTTGAACATGCATCTGTTTACAGAATTAACAGTATACAAGATGTTTATTTTATCGTGGACAGTAAAAATGAGTTGATGACAACTATCCTTTGCACAACATTATCAATTCACTTTAGCCACAAGCATGTCCTTGGTATGGGTGTACAAGAACTGTTTATTGACCCCTCATCAAATCATCCACAAGTTTACTAAGAAGATGAAGGTGCAGAAACATGGTAAGTATATTTTTTTCTTTCTTTCTTTCAAATAACACCCTAAACATGGCAGAAATAGCCTAAAATTAAAAAATACTTGGGCTTTTGGTTAGCTACAGACTGCTAAAATGTAAATTAACTTGCCCAAATTAGCACATCGAAAAACAAAACCAGCCATAAAGCAGGCTGAAAAGCATTAAATGTTTAGTATATGTGTTTTAAATCATTTAATTTCTATAGAAAAATTTTATTCACAATATAGTGTGACAGAAAATGCCACAGGAATGATATACTGATTGCAATAAGGTTGCATGCAACAGCAGCTTTGTATTTTATAGCTATTTTTGTTTATAAAAATTAAATCTCTCCAGTCATGCTTATCACAGGTTTTAGATTTGTAATGTAAATGAATAAAGAATACCATATAGTCCAAAGAGAACATGTCTCAGCATTTTTGAAATGTGAATTATCTGTAAGAAACATGAAGTATACTACTGAACCCTGAAACATGCATGCTTAGATTTGCTTTTTGTTCAATTTCAGGCTACCTGCTATCACTTTCTATTTATATAATACCAAGAGGATCCGTCTGTAACTGTGGTTGTATCAACTGAGGTTGTAACGGTGGTGGTAACTGAAGTGGTAGCATTGGTTCCACCAACTGTCCTGGGTTTGAAGATGGTGGAGGAGCCACAGTAGTCACAGTTTCAACAATTTCTCCATTGTAAAAGAAAAACTGACACTGCTGAATAAATGTCTCAACAACAGACTGATGGATCTTAGTGGTAGACAGAAACTCTCGATTTTCAAAATCAGGTCTCATCAGGGTTGGCCAAAAACATATGGATAAGTTGTCTGCTGTCATAAGGTTGATTTTATTTTGCTGACTAACCCTGAAATTACAATAGAAAAAAATATTAGAAATCAATCAAAAACTCATTGCAATGGAAGATCCTATAGTTGGGAATGATCTTACATGGTTTATTTTCAATTTTTAAATATATCTATTCATGCACATTCTATGCTTAATAACATTTTGGCAATAAAATAGTACAATTTATCTCTTATGCTAAAGAAAATATTTTTTAAAATGTTGTGCCTGAGTTTGAGAATTAAAAAATAAAAATTTTGCTTACAGAAGCCCTTTCTGTGCAGAAATCCTTTTTCTCAAAGGTTATATGGTTTAGTGAGCTGGCAGCAGAAACTGTATATTCTAACTGCATGGCTAAATTCCCTGACTATTGGTGAGAAGTTAAGACAATACCATCTATGTGAACCGACACTAGAAACATCCGAAATCTAATAAAAAAAAAAAAAACCATGTAACACACAGAATCAGAAACATAAGAGAAACCCTTTAATATGGATTTGACTGGTCATAAAACATATCCTTTTATAATGTGACATTTCAAATTGTGTTAACTATATAAGCCTCAAATTTCCCATTTCCAAACCAGAGTTATCAGTAATTTTATACCTAAAATTCTGAGTTTATAAAAGTGTGCACCTAAAAAGTGAAAAAAAAAAAAAAAAAGGTACTTCCTATACACCACATTAAAACAAATAATGAATTGGGGCCAGAGAGAACAGTGGGTAGGGCTTTGCCTTGATTGTCTCTTACTTGGGATCTATCCCCAACATTCCATTTTGATCTCCCAAACACTGACAGGAGTGGTCACAGCAATAGTGGCCCAGTATGATAAAAAATTCTTTTTAAAATATTACTCCCTGGAGCCAAAGAGATAGTAAAATGGGTAGAGTGCCTGCCTTGGACATGGCCAACTCAGGTTTGATCTCTAGCACCCCATATGTTCCCTCAAGTGCAGCCAGGAGTGTTCCCTGAGTGCAGCACTAGGAATAAGCCCTAAGCAGTGCTGTATCCAGCTAAAAATATATTTTTATCCGGATAAAAATATATTTTTTATCCAAGATAAAAATATATTACCCAAGATATATTACCCAAGATATACCCAAGATATATTACCCAAGATAAAAATATATTACCCAACATTTTGGGAAAACTGTATGCTAATGTCACTTTATCTTATAGTTACTAAGCTAATTACATGTTTAAGAATTTTATTTTCGAAAGACAAAATTAAAATACCTGTTCAGATGTGTTATTACATATCTGAATACATCAAAGTTTACAGGATGAAATTTCTTAACAATTTCTTTCAATGCATGAAGGCGTTCTGTTTTATCTGGGATTTCTGTAAAATTAAATAGTCAAGAATTTGTGTACAACTCAACATTTTGAAAGATTTGAGTAAACCTTCTCCATGTTCTACTCATTACAAGGGACAATCATAAATGTGTTTAAGATACTGGGAGAAGAACCTGTTAAAAACACCCACTACAAAAACAAAAGGCTTTTTGTAAGTGAGGTTAATCAATGGAAGCTCAGTTTAAGTCAGAAGTGAGTCTAAGTGGCTCAAGCAATTCTTATCACTAGATACTGACTTAGAATGAACTAATTACATATTAAGTGCTAGGGTTTTATTACTCATGATACAAAGAGAAAATAATTTAGATTTGTGGCACAACTACTCAACCCTGCAGTTGTAAGCACAAAGCAGTCTGATATATGTAATAAATGAGCAGATGTGTTTAAAATGTAAAACTTTTAAATTTCGCATATTTAATTATGTCATGATATTTTCTCTTTGTGTTATTCTATCACTTAAAAATGTGATAGAGCCAGGGATATAGCATGGTGGTAAAGCGCATACTTCACACACTGAGGTTCAAAACCTGGTGACAAGGTGACCTCAACCAGTAACCCAATTAGCCACCAATTGGTTTGAAGCATCAATATTTAAAATTCACACATGTATGAAGAAATTTCCTTCAAAGCTGTATAAGCAGTAACTCAATTTCTATACAATTTATGGAAATTGTGAAACATGATATAAGAAATGTGGCTCTGCTATAAATTGATGGATATACTCCCCAGTTTGTTTCTTTTGTTGTGGATCACACCTGGCAGAGAGGGATGGGATGATGCAATGATATCAAATTCAAGGCCTTATTTTCTACCACTTAATTTTTTTCCAAAAGTTAACAACAGGTTCTCTTCCAGATGAGGTCAATCTGCACATCAACTCAAGTTATCAGCAAGTACTTGGTATAAGCAAAAACAAACAAATTTTTTAGCTTCCATATACTACTTTGAAATCAGTTCTAGTATTTCCCAAGTTGGAAAGTTCGGAAAGTACTCTTAATGGTCAAAAAAAAAGTCTAACAATTGAATCAATTTCTCAATCTATAAATGAGAGCATATATAAAATAAGTATAAATTTTCTAACAATATAGTAATGAAAACTCACTAAAAACATTCACATTCAATTTTATTCAAAAGTTTTCAGAAAGTAATCTCACTTAAAGAAAATTTTAAGACACTACATTAACTTAATAACACTAAGAATACAAATGTTGATTAAAATCTAGGATATGATATTCAGATCTCTTCTCATTTTCCAGGTAATAAATGATATCCAACTAAAGACACATGTCGATAAGGGCAGAAGAGATAGTAAAGTGCTTGCTTTGAATACAGATTATTCTGGTTGATTCCCAGCATGACATATGGTCCCCTGAGCACCAACAGGAGTGATTCCCGAGATAAGGTATGGAACAAATTGCAACCTCTCTGGGGCGGGAGTGATAGCCCAGCAGGTAGGGTGTTTGCCTTGCACGCGCCGGCCTGTGCCGGCCAGGGTTCGATCCCGGCATCCCATATGGTCCCCGAGCACCGCCAGGAGTAATTCCTGAGTGCAGAGCCAGGAGTAACCCCTGAGCATCGCCGGGTGTGACCCAAAAAGCAAAAAAAAAAAAAAAAAAAGCAACCTCTGCCCAAGAAAAAAAAATGGATAAATGCTAAAGAAAGAATAATTAATGAAACCAAGGAGGCCCTTTACTGCTTTATCCCTCCCCACCCCCACGTGGTGGTGATTAAGGCTTACTCCTGATGGGACTTAGGAGACCATACAGAATCAGGAGATCAAAGCTGCAAGCAATGCCAGCAGCACCCTACGCGTCATACTATCTCTCCGGCTCTGCTTTACTTTTTTTAAGGCAAAGTTAATTTCTTTAACTAAAACTGCTACTATTATCCCTTATAAAAGAATTTAAATGCTTATACTTACTTGCTGCTTCCAACAGTTCTGGATGAAGAGAATAAGGAATTAAAGGATCTGGCAGATCTGCAAAGAAAGCTTTAAGAGCTCCAGCTACAGCATTTACTGTTACTTCCATTGATACCAGACTGATATTATGATCTATAAAAAAAAGTTCAAATTTTAATTTATATAGAAAAACAATTCATTATAGACACTGAACAGATACTTGTAAGATTTAAATATACTTCATAACGTTATAACTGTTAAAAACATTGCTGTCAAATATATTTAAGCTATTCACAGTAAACCTTTCTTTACAGGCTAACTAACTGGTTTTTCTATCTGAATAACGAACTACAGATTAGGAAAGAATGGACCAATAATGCATTTGTATTATGATTGTATTAAAAAATTGGGGGGTGTCAAAAAAAATTTTTTTTTGCTTTTTGGATCATACCTGGCAGTGCTGGGGGACAGTGTGCTTGCTACAAAGGAGTAAATTGAGGTAAGTCACATCAAGGCAAGCACTTTAACTCCTGTACTATTTTTCTGGACCGTGAATACTATTTTTTAAAGTATTTTGTTTATGAGAGGTAAGAAGGAAATAGATAAAAGGAGAATTGAGTTTAGACCTTTAACTTATACGTAAAAATGTGAGTTTACAATTAAAGTTATCAGTAAAGGGGGCAGAGAGAACACAGCAGGCAAAGTGCTTAGGGGACCAGAATTAAATAAACCTCGATTGGCTTCAATCCCTAGCACCACATTTGGTCCTCAAATCACTGCAAGGAGCAATGCCTGAACACTTAAGAGCCAAAAGTAATTCCTGGGCAGCACTATGTGTAGCCCAAAAGCAAAAATGAAACATACTAAAGGTAAATTCTAAGGTTTATTTGCGGTGAAAAATCATTTTTCCTTACTATGATGAAGAAAAATGCAATTGGTCTAAAAAGGAGGCATGTGGGGTGGGGAGCTGGGGACAATGGTGGAGGAAACAATGGTGGTTGGAAAGGAACATCACATACCTAAACTCAACTACGAATAACTGCAAATCATGGCACCTTAATAATTTTTTTAAATTAGAAAATGTGAACACACACACATACACACACACACAATCTATCATCACCCAGAAATAATCATCTACATGGTTTGCACATGTTTCAGTTCTCTGTTCATTAAAAAAGATAAATAATATAGACATTTAATACTGGAATTATTTTTAAAAACTGAGGTCACTCAAATGGGGTTAGAGGTATGGGAAAGTATGTGAGGATATATAATTGCTAAGGACTGAACTTAGATTCAATCCTTAGCAGGAACTGTTACTGAATTCTCTTTTTTTCTTTTTTGGGTCACACCCGACAACGCTGAGGGGTTTCTTTTGGCTCTGCACTCAAGAATTACTCTAGGCAGTGCTTGGGGACCATATGGGATGCTGAGGGTCCAACCCAGGTCGGCCACGTGTGCAAGGCAAATGCCCTACCCACTGTGCGATTGCTCCGGCCCACTGAATTTAATTTTTAAGGCATTATGAAAGGTCATCAAAATCACAGAAGTAACTTCTATAAACATTTGGGAAAGGAGTAACTTTTAATTCTAATTTCAATCTTGGACCGAAATTTTCAAAAACAGTACCAAGAAAGAATGCGAAAGCGGAAGTTTACAAAGACTGGGTGGGGTTGGATAGTACAGTGTGTAGGACACTTGCCTTGCACACAGCTGACCCAGGCCAGGTCTGATTCCTGGCACTCCATACGAAGTGATTCTTGAGTTCAAAACCATGATTAAGTTTAAGCCCACACTCACACACACACATCAAAAAAATAAGATTCATTTCCTAGGGCACAAAGAAGTGGCAGAACCTGAAAACAATATCAGAAAAATCTAACTATCCACTTAACAATTTTTTACCATCTCAACCAGCATGAATTTTCATTATTTGACACAGCTATTAGTACTATCCTTATAAACACATGGCTTGGATGCCCACTACTATTTTTTTGTGAAGCAAAAAGATTTTCTTAAAAATTTAGAAAGATGTGGTGGGTAGGGAGAAGTGAGGAAGTATGTGTTCAAGAAAGAACATGAATTTGAAAGCACAAGCAGGCAAAGAACCATAGAGATAAGTAAGTGAGATATGTGCTTCACGGGAGAACATCACTACTTTTTTAAAATCTGAAATACTGGGGCGGAGTGATAGTCCAGCGGGTGGGGCGTTCGCACAGCTGACCCGGGTTCGATCCCGGCATCCCATATGGTCCCCCCGGAGCACTGCCAGGAGTAATTCCTGACTGCAAAGCCAGGAGTAACCCCTGAGCATTGCCGGATGTGACCCAAAACGCAAAAAATAAATAAATAAATAAATGAACGAATAAATAAATAAATAAAAGCAAAATACTGCAGCAAGTATACCCTGACATCTTACTCAGACTACTGTAACATAAATATGTGATATCTCTCTAGAAAAGTTCTGCCATTTTTAATCAACTTGAATTCTGTTCAACAGGCACTCACAACTGAAACTTTATATGCTTTCCTATGCCCTACCAAAAATTTTTCACATAGAGAATAAAATACAACCCATTTCATTTTCCCTTTTGGAGGACGGGGATAAGACAGACACAGTACTTCCGAACCTACTGAGCTACTTGCCCAGTATTTAATTTGACTTCTTTTTGAATAAAAAAAGTTGAGCATATTCTCATATTACTTGGTACTTTTTTTTCTGAGTATTTTTTTGACCTATCACAATTTTACATTCTCCCAAATTTGTCTCTTAAAATATTTCATCCTTGGGGCCGGGCGATAGTTCAGCGGGTAGGGTGTTTGCCTTGCATGCCGGCCCATGCAGGCCCGGGTTCGATCCCCGGCATCCATATGGTCCCCAGAGCACTGCCAGGAGTAATTCCTGAGTGCAGAGCCAGGAGAAACCCCTGAGCATTGCTGGATGTGACCCAAAAATGCAAAATAAATAAATAAATAAATAAATAAATAAATAAAATATTTCATCCAACATTTCAAACTGAATTGTTCAGTTTGAGAACAATTTTTAAGTAGTACAGTTTGTCACTGCTGTTAAGAAGACTAGGAAACTATTCATGCATTTTCTTCCCTCCCCAGTATAGTTTTACTTTTTGCATTTATATTAATTTATATCTATATTGGTTTCATATATAATATTCTTTAATATGAGGATAGAATTCAGCTTTGATTTACCTCCTAATGGTTAGTACAATATCAGAAGTTGACACAGTATCAGAAGGTACAAAAGACATTTAAATTATATCTTTAAATAGGTATAAAATAATATACTGTCTGATAATATTATATATGATACACATTATATGCGTTATGATTGTTTGTCTTGCCATGTTCATCAATTTGCTCGAGTGGGCACCAGTAACATCTCCATATGTCCAGTGGCATGCTAGTGTAGCGCAAGGGCATCTGCTTACTCAATAAACACAAAGAGCCTCAAACCATTCCTTCAGGTTATGCGAATGAGGTCTATAATTATTACTGGTTTTTGGCATATCAAATACAACACCGGTAGCTTGCCAGGCTACCCTTATGTATATTACATACATTATGATTGTAATATATATTATGTATATATAGTATGATTTATATATATCAGACAATACACTATATTCAAATCTAGATGTATCTATGAAGTGATAAATACTGATCTATATAAGTAATGCAGATCTGTTATAAATCAATTTGTTGCCTAATTCTTGTAATAGTTTATATAGGTCGGTCTCTCATTTGAATGCGGTATCTATGCTAATCATCTTATACCACATACCAAAACTGTCACCATCAATATCTAAGTATTTCATGTAAAAACCAATCTTATCACAAAATTACAGTAAGAAAAATAATTAAAAATTGTTTTATTTCATTTAATTTTCTTCTTACCTTGATCAAATTGCTTTTGAATATTGTCTTGATCAGTTTTGTTTCCACTAACCCGGTATAGTCCTTCTGTACATAATCCTAAAGGAAAATAAAACATGAAAGATTTTTTTGGGTAGCTTTTTTGGAGTCACATGAGCAATATCAGGGGTTATTCCTGGCTTTGCACTCAGGAATTTCTCCTCGTGGTGCATGGGGAACCATATGGGATGCTGGGGATTGAAGCCAGGTGGGCTGCATACAAGGCAAATACCCTAGAAACTGTACTATCACCCTCGACTCAAAACACTCCTGTTACCATATGTGCATCTATACCTGCAACAAACTGTTACTTTTTTTTTAAAGGGTAAAATATGTTTTAACACTTCATTAAAAAAATTTTTTTTTTTTACACCACCATGACACATACAATTACAAATGTGTTCATAATTGGTTCTTGGTAATACAGTATTCCAGCACCCATCCCTCCACCAGTGCCCCATTTCCACCACCAATGTACCCCACTCCCAGGCTGCCTCAATAGCAGGTAGCTCTGTTTCCACTCTTTCTCTGTCTCTCTCTCTCTGTCTCTGCATCTCTCTCCCTCTTCTTTTACACACTGTGGCTAGCCCTGCAGATATTTAGAGTTTATCACTTAAGTCTCTTTGTGTATATTCAATGGTGAGTTTTAATCTGCCATTACCATTTCCCACACTTAGTAAAACACTAGTATCTATTTATATCCTATTAATGAATGCAGTCATTCTATATCTGTCCTTTTCCTTCTGCCTAATTTCACTCAGCATGATAGTCCCCATGTCCATCCATTTGCAGGTAAATTTCATAATTTCATCTTTTCTGACAGCTGCATAGCAATCCATAGTGTAGATAAACCACACAAACTGTTACTTTTATATGTATTTAGTCACTTTAAAATTATGGTAGTAAAATATTCAAGAACAAAACAGTCTAAGTATTTAAAATATATATTCTTAATGAATCGCTTTTAATTTTAATAATTTTAGGACATCCAAGAAAAATGAGAAGTTCCAGGAAAAATGAGAAGTTATTTTCCCCCTCCATATCTCACACTACAAATAGTTAAAACTGGTGAACCTAATATATAAAAGCAGGCATAGTTAACGCCTTAATGGTGGAGATGTTAGACTGGCTTAGGTTCTGTTCTGGGGCCACAATTGGCGATATTCAGGGGTTATTCGTGGCTCTGTACTCAGAATTACTCCTGATGGTGCACAGGAGATTATACGGGATGCCAAGAATCAAACCCGGGTTTGCTGAGGGCGAGGTTAAGTGCCCTACCTGCTGTACTATCTCTCCAGTCCCTAAATCCAAAGTTTTAAATTCAGTAATACTTGGTTGCTAATACCAAATAATCAAAATTATTTGTTCCACATTACCCTTATTGATAAAAACTGACCATCTCTCTCTAACAGGATACACTTAGAAGGACACTCTGCAGTGTCCTTCTTGTAATGTTTCTTGTTGTATGGCAGGCCTAGCTGGCTTGGGAGCTTAGCTGTTTTATCCACTCACAGCTTAATCTATTTACATGTTCTTAAACCAGGGTTCATACTAATGAGATTTCTCTTCTATGTAAACACTGATGGAGGGTGTGGCAGTTACAGAAGTCACTTTGACTCTGAATGAGTAACTTCTGACTTATTATACATCTACTAAGACTTCAATGTTACCTAGATTGGACACAGCTCCTGTTTATACCCACTGCACCCAGTGTGGGACAGTTAGAATTTACCAGGAGACTACCACCCTGGCTACGTTGAGACTCACGATCTTCCTGTTCATCATCTATTTGCTAGAGCGGGCACCAGTAATATCTCCATATGTCCTGTCTCATGCTAGTAGAAACCAAAGGCATACACTTGCTCCAGGAACATAAAGAACCTCAAACCATTATATTGGGTCATGGGAATGACCTAATATAAATGTTACTGGTATTTGGCATATCAAATACAACACGAGCAGCTTGCTAGGCTTGCCGTGCGGGTGGCATACTCTTGTAGTCACCTCTAAGTTGCCTTAAAGACACAGTAATTCTCAAACCAGTTAAAGATATCTCAAATGGCCATCAATCCTTTCAAAGAAATGCATGTACAAAATGCAAAATATAGGACAAGCAATTCCAACAACTACATTAAAGAATTCAAGTAGCATTCCTTTAAAACTGCACAGTACGTTGAGACTATTGTTTAAGATTATAGGAAGGATTATACTAGTTTGCCCTCAAGCAGGCGAGTGTGACCCTTTCAGTATACAGAGAACAACATACTCAAAATCACCCTGGTTTAGATAATAAATAAGAAGGACCTTGTGGGTACCATCTAGATTACACGAAGCCCATGATATTAAGATGTATTACTTCATACCAGCACCCCCTCCAGTGTTTTACATAAGAGATAATCTCAGAAGAAGGCATTAGTCCTTGGCTTAATCCTTTGTTTAGACCTGTAGTAGGTGTGGCACCACCTTTCTACACTCTTCTACTATCTAGAAACAATTTAGAGTTCTTTGTTGACAGGACCCTTCCTGAAGTTAGGATTAATTTTGTGTGTAATTAAGAGGGCTGACTTGTGGTACTACTCTCCTCTTTGGTGGGACTCTCTCTGGTGGAATCCTCTTTGGTAGGAGATCCTGTGTATGAAGTTCTGACCAGAGCTAGAGGTCTTCCATTATATTGGATTGTGATACTAGAACTTTTGTACTATTAAAAGTCTTTTTTGGAATTGCGCCAGTCACTTGAGTTTTCATCCGTTTCCCGGTGGCCTCGGAGGCAGAACAGAGCTTCTGTCCTGGGCTCCCCGACAGTTTCTAACAAACATGAATAATTTGGATCTAATGAGCAAACACCAAACTCAAATTGAGGGAAGAAAGGAAAGCTCATTCATTTATTTTTTGAGGGGGACGGGGTGAACAGGGGTACTGCTAGTGCTTCTCGAGGTCTGGGAGTCCCAATGACAATCCAATGGTTCACCACAAGGGTCTGTGGATGTGATGCCGTCTGTGTCTTGCAATGCCTGAAGACCTCAGCAACCTTGAAAATGTGAGGAGCCTTCAGGGCCACACTTAAATAAGTAACAAACTAGACTAAAGGGTAAAGCAGAGTTTCAGGTATACCAATGAACACCACTGGGAATGGTACCAATAAAAAAAAAGAATAATTTTATGATAAAAAAAGAGATCAAGTAGAGATTTTCAAGGTTTGTTCCACAAAAGCAACTAAAGAGCAGGCATAATCAACTTCTGCAAAACTCTGGAATCTTGAATCACAAATATTCAAAGGCAATTTGATGAAGAAAGAATCTTTAAATTGTCCGTCTACCACCTCTCAAACTGGCGTCAATAATAAAGACAGTAGCAATATGGTTATAGGTTAGTGTCAGAAGGGGCAATACAGATCTTAATCTCAAAAAAAAAATTATGGCTGTGAAGTTACCTTTGTCGAAAGGCTACTAGAACAGCACAAGTTCTCGCCTCTTCCTCGTTCAACATAAAGTATTAAAAGGAGGGGAATGGCTTCACAGGAATTTAATGGCCCAAGTATTAGTTTCAGTCTGGGAAACAAACCAACAATCAAGACTAGCAACACGCAAACTGAAAAGCCTAAAAAGAAATGCTGGAGGGAGATAGCGGGAAATAAGTTTTAAAGAGCTCTTGCATATACTGGGGAACTGAGAAGCCAACAGGCATGCCTAGGATTGGAACGCACACTCAAAAAAATTCCTCGTGGAGATTCTAAGCTTTCAGTTCTGATTGCAAGTCTGTCCAAAAACTGAAGACTCAGGCAGAGTTAAAAATGGCTTGGTCAGGGGGCTGAATGAGTGCCCTAACACAATGCCAATCTGCAAAATCTTGGAAAGAATTTCCCCCAAGGCTCAGGAATTTAAGGAAACCATCAAAACACCAGCTAACCACAAAGCTAATGGAATACAGAAATCAGTGGCCACAAATGACAAGAAATACAAATGTTACAAAAACAGTTTATAAAATTTACTAAGCAAGTAGCCACAACAAGCCATGATGAGGGAAGAGAATGGGATTTCCATAGATTTTATACTGTAATATTAAAAAAACACTTATGTAAAAGAAAGTAATAGGCATGGGAATGAAACTGAAACACAGCAGTCCATAAAGGAGTAACAACTATTGATGAAAAAACAGTGACAGCATTAGACTAAGCAAAGACTACAAATGAGTTGTTTTTAAAATGCAAAAAAGTTCTGAAACAAAAATTCCACGGGATCAAGATTAACAATCACAGAGAAAAAATAAATATCGACACATAGAAATTATGAAAAGAAAAATTATGGGATAATTATAATTATTAAACTAAAACTGGACTGCGTGTCAGAGCAGGCAGAAGAAACAATTGTGACGGGATTAGTAGTTATCTAAGATGATCAAATCTGGGAGCAAAAAGCCTAGAAGGATGAAGAACAAAAATCTCTCACAGTCTAGCAAGGAAATTATAGATGTAAAAACAGATGAAAGAATTAACCGAAAAGACATTTCTCAAAGATACAGCCGTAGTCCACCACACCCAAAGTCACATTTTAAAAAATTTTTTATTATACCACCGTGAGACATACAATTACAAAGATGTTCATAATTGGTTCTTGGTAATACAGTAATCCAGCACCCATCCCTCCACCAGTGCCCCATTTCCACCACCAATGTACTCCTCCCCTCCGCCCACCCCCAGGCTGCCTCAATAGAGGTGCCCCCATCAAAGTCACATTTTAAAATATGAACCTTATTCACATTAAGGAAGCACAAACCTCATTTCAATGAGTGATCATATCTACTAATTATGGCTATAATAAAAAAGGGTATATAATAAATGTTGGAAAGAATGCACCTCAAACACTGTTGGTGGCTATCAAAAGTGGTGCAACCTTTTCCTGAAAAAAGTTGGGGTCAAAGTCAGAGTACAGCAGGTAGGGTGCTTGCTTTGCATGCAGCTGACCTGGGTTTGATCCCTGGCATCACTTATAGGTTTACTGTAGTAAACCTATAAGTGGTAGGTTATACCACTTATAGGTTAAACCTATAAGTCAGGTTTGATCCTGACTACTGCCAGGAGTAATTCCTGAGTGCAGAGCTAAGAGTAACTCTTTGAGCATCTCTGGGTCTGGCTCTCCCCTGCCCCCAAAACAAAAAAGTTAAATATACACCTAGGTATATGCTCTAAAGAACTCAGGTGCTTGACTAAATATCATATGTGTGAATATTAACACCTAAATCTTCACAGAAACACTATTTAGAACAGTTCCCAAATCCACCAACAGAATACTGCCCCGCCATAAAGGGGGATAAAGTGCTAAAACATGTTTAATGTAAATTAATCTCAGAAATGTTATGAGGGGCTGGAGAGACAGTACAGGGGTTTAGGCTGGTCTTGCATGGTCTTGATTTGTTTCCACCCACTGGATATTTGTTGACAATATAGCTATGAATATTCATGAATAAATATTTGTGGCTGACCCAGGTTCAACCCCTAGCACCCCATAGTCTCCCGAGCACCACCAGGAGGGATTCTTGAGTGCAGAGCCAGGAGTAACCTCTGAATATTGATGGTGTGGCCCCAAACCAAACTAAACAAGTAAATAAAAACTATAAAGGGATGTTGGAAGAAATTAAGGAAAAGGTGAATAACTAGAAATATTTATTTACAGCACACATAGTACTGTTAGAATGGCAATATAAGTAATCTATAGTTCAAAATCCTCAACAATGGGGACAGGATGGTAAATTAAAACACATAGAAGGGTTGGAGAGATAGTACAGGGGTCAACCGTAGTGGTACTTTGAACTGCAGGGCTCTTGAAATACCACACTGAATCCCCTGCATTGAAATACAGGTCTAGGTGACAAAGTGTCAGTGGGAGTAGTCTTAAGATCTTGAGCACCAGAATTCTTTATTGGGAAACAAATAAATACTATCGCGGCCGCATGGTTCATCAATAAATGCTTCATTTAGAGGTGACTACAAGACTATGCCACCCGCATAGCAAGCCTGGCAAGCTGCTCGTGTCGTATTTGATATGCCACATACCAGTAACATTTATATTAGGTCATTCCCATGACCTAATATAATGGTGTGAGGCTCTTTATGTTCCTGGAGCAAGTGGATGCCTTTGGGTTCTACTAGCATGAGACAGGACACATGGAGGTATTACTGGTGCCTGCTCGAGCAAATAGATGATCAACGGGAAGATAGTGATAGTGATAGTGATTGGTAGAATATATAAAAATTATAAATCATGTTAAGTTGCTGATGGAAATATTAACTGTTACATACCCTGTGCCAATATCCCTGATCTTGTCCTTTCTATCCAAGTGCGTTCAGAATTCCCTTTGCCCACATCCTGCCAAGCACCAGGCAAAGCAGAGAGAGGACAAAGGGCTGGCAGCCTGGGGCGCTGCCCAAGCCCCGCCATCCCCTGGACCCAGCACACTACCCTGCGCCAAACTCCTGATCTTGGCCTCTCTACTCCAGGTGTGTTCGGAATTCCCTTCGCCCACATCTCACCAAGCACCGGGCAAAGCAGAAGAGAATAAAGGGCTGGCGGCCTGGGGCGCTGCCCAAGCCCCACCATCCCCTGGACCCGGCACACTCCCATGCTCCAATCTCCTTGATCCCACACACTCTACTCCAGATTTCACACCTCAAAACTCAAAACCATGTGAGCGCTAGTGTGCCCGCACAAAATAATCAGTTTTTGGATATCCTATATAGAAGTACTGGGGTACATTAGCCACAATACTCCCCACATCCCACAAAACTCCGTGAACAACCATCGACAAACTCCACTGTACTGCCGAGCCACACAAGTACACTCAAGTTGCAACCAGTAACTCAAGTTGCGGTAAAGCAATGCAGAATTCCATCAAGCTCTGTGAGCAAAGACACCTGCCAAGATGAGCCAAGCAATAATGATCTGTATAGCCTCTCCGATAAACAATTTCAAAGGGAGCTGTTAAGGATGCATAAGGATCTCAAGGAAGCAATGGAACACAGAGCCAATAAAATGCCAGAGGACATGAAAGCAGAAGTGAGGAAAATGGAAATGAAAATGCAAGCAGACATAACAGACATTAAAAATGAGGTGGGGGAAATGAAAAACTCATTGGAAGGCCTTTGCAGAAGAGTCACAGCCACTGTGGACAGAATCAGTGAGCTCCAAGATGAGGTGCAGAGACTTTCTCAGCAACAGTAGAAGATGGAAAAAACACTCACAGTGAAAGAACAGACAACAAGCGATAATCGAGATGAAGCCAAAAGGAATAACATAAGGATCATTGGAGTCCCAGAGGGACAAGAAGAAAACCCTGACGAAGAAGCAACTATCAAAGCAATCAATGCTGAGAAGTTCCCAGAACTAAAGAGTGCTTGCTCCCAGACAGGAGGCCCAAAGGGTACCATCTAAAAAGAAATCCAAATAAGAATACTCCAAGATATATCCTAATCAAAATGACAAGAACCATAGATAGAGATAGAATACTGAAAGCAGCAAGATCAAAGAAGGAAATCACATACAAAGGAAAATACCTAAGATTTACAGCAGATTTTTTCAGAGGAAACACTCTGAGTCCGAAGACAATGGTGGGATATCATGAAAAGACTCAATGAAATGAAGACCTCACCAAGAATTCTTTACCCGGCCAGACTCACATTCAGATTTGAAGGAAAGATACACACAACTTCATAGAAAAGCAATAGCTCAAAACCTTCACAGACTCAAAACCAACTTTAAAAGAACTGAAGGAGCTGCTGTAAGATAAGACAAACCCTAAAAGCACAACAAACTTATTCAAAAAGATGGCACAAAATCCTATTACAACGTCAATGGCCTAAAAGCACCAATTAAGAGACAGAGAGTGTCAAAATGGATAAAAAAAAATGAATCCAATATTCTGCTGCCTACAAGAAACACATCTGAATAATAAGAGCAAACACAGTCTCAAAGTCAAAGACTGGAAGACAATTCTCTATGCAAACAACTCCTCCAAAAAGGTCTGTGTGGCCATACTAGTATCTGACAACATATACTTGAGGCTAAAAAAGTTTAGAAGGGATAGTGAAGGCCATTTCTTAATAATTAAGGGTATGTATACCTGGAAGAAATTACACTCATAAGCATATGCACCAAATGAGGGGCCAGCAAAATACTTAAAACTGCTAATAGACTTCAAAGAAGACATCAAAAATAACACAATAGTAGTAGGAGACGTCAACACTGCCTTATCAACACTTGATAGAATGACAAAACTGAAACTAATCAAGGAAATACAGCCCTGAAGGAAGAAATGGAAGAGGATCCTAAATACACACACACACACACACACACACACACACACACACACACACACACACACACATAGGATCCTATATATATAGGATCCTCTTCCATTTCTTCCTTCAGGGCTGTATTTCCTTGGTTAGTTTCAGTTTTGTCATTTTATATATATATATATATACACACACACACATATATATGTGTATATATATATATATATATATATGTGTGTGTGTGTGTGTGTTGTATATATAGGGCCTTTCATCCCAAAAAAGCTGAATACACATTGAATACACATTTTTCTCTAGTGCACACGGAACATTCTCCAAGATAGAACACATGCTGAGCCACAAAGCATACCTCAATAAAATAAAAAAGACAGAAATTGTGTCAACTATTTTTTCAGACCTTGACGCACTGAAAATGGAAGTTAACTACACACAGAAACAGGGAGTTAAATCTAACACCTGGAAACTGAACAGCTCACTGTTGAACAACCAGTGGGTAATAGAAGAAATCAAAGAGGAAATCCAAAGATTCTGGGAAAAAAATTAAAATGAAGACACAAACTATCAGAACTTATGGGACACAGAAAAGCAATTTTAAGGGGAAAATTCATAGCTCTGCAAGCATTCATCAGGAAAGAAGAAAGGGCTCACATAAATAATGTGATTTTACATTTAAAAATATTAGAAAAAGACCAACAAAAGGATCCCAACCTAGGCAGAAATAAGGAAATAATAAAACTTAGGAAATCAATGAGCTGGAAAGCCAAAAAACAATCCAAAACATTAATGAAACCAAGAGCTGGTTCTCTGAAATCATAAACAAGACCGACAAAACACTGGCAAGACTTGTAAGGACAGGGAAAGAGAGAACCCAAATAAACAGAATCAGAAATGAAAAGGGGAACATCACAGCAGAAACCACAGAAATCCAAATATCATCAGAGATTACTTTGGAGAACTGTATGCCACGAAACATGAGAACCTGGAAGAAATAGATAAAATCCTGAAGTCCTATAACCTCCAACGGCTGAAACAAGACCTCTAATTTCTGAATAGGCTTATCACCATTGAGGAAATTGAAATAGTAATGAAAAGCCTGCCCAAACACAAAAGCCCAGGTCCAGATGGTCTAAGTTCGGACCAGAGCTAAAGTTTGTTCATTATATTGGAGTGCTGTGGAAGAGCTTTTGTACTATTAAAAGCCATTTTTGGAACTGCACCGACTCGTAAGTTTTCATCTGTTCTCCCGCGCCCTCGGAGGTAGAAGAGAACCTCTGTCCTGACACTGTCGGGGACCCCGGCGGCGTTCCCGACACTCCATGACATTGAAGCTAAGGATATCTTCAAAGATGAAACACCACTAACAAAACAACTAGAAGAAAAGATAATCATATGGGACTACATGAAGCTAAAAATCTTCTGCACCTCAAAAGAAACAGTGACCCACCACAGAGACTGGCACACATACAAAACAGCAAGAACAACCAGTGCTGGCGTGGATGTGGGGAAAAAGGGACTCTGATCCACTGTTGGTGGGAGTGCCGACTGGTCCAGCCCTTTTGGAAAACAATATGGGCATTCCTCCGAAAACTAGATATTGATCTCCCATTTGATCCAGCAATAGCACTCCTGGGAATATACCCGAGAGACCGAAAAACACATAGCAGAAACACTATCTGTACTTCTTTATTCATCTCTGCGCTATTCACTATAGCTAGAATCTGGAAACAACCTAAATGCCCGAGAACAGAGGACTGGCTAAAGAAACTGTGGTTCATCTACACTATGGAATACTATGCGGCTGTCAGAAAAGATGACATTATGAAATTTACCTGCAAATGGAGGGACATGGAGACTATCATGCTGAGTGAAATTAGTCAGAAGGAAAAGGACAGATATAGAATGACTGCATTCATTAATACGACATAAATAGATACCAGTGTTTTACTAAATGTGGGAAATGGTAATGGCAGATTAAGACTCACCATTGAATATACACAAAGAGACTTAAGTGATAAACTCTAAATATCTGCAGGGCTAGCCACAATGTGTAAAAGAAGAGGCAGAGAGATGCAGAGACAGAGAGAGAGACAGAGAGAGAAAAGAGAGGAAACTGGGGTACCTGCTATTAAGGCAGCATGGGGGTGGGCAGGAGGGGGTGGGGGTACATTGGTGGTGGAAATGGGGCACTGGTGGAGGGATGGGTGCTGGTATACTGTATTACCAAGAACCAATTATGATCACCTTTGTAATTGTATGTTTCACTGTGGTATAATAAAAAATTAAAAAAAAAAAAAAAGAAACAGTGACCAAGATACAAAGACAGTCCACAGAATGGAAAAGAACATTCACCCAATACCCATCTGATAAGAAGTTAATATGCAGGATATATCAGACACTGGTAGGTAGAACTTTACAAGAAGAAAACAGTGAACCCCATAAAAATGGGAAGAAATGAACAGAAACTTTGACAAGAAGAAATTAGAATGGCCAAAAGACATATGAAAAAATGATCATCATTAATCATCAGAAAGATGCAAATCAAAATAACAATGAGACACCATCACACACCACAGAGAGTGGCACATATCCAAAAGATCAAGAATAAGTGCGGGTGTGGATGCAGGGAAAAAGGGACTCTCATTCACTGTTGGTGGGAATGTCGACTGCTACCGTCTTTTCTTGGAAACAATATTGACATTCCTCCAAAGACTAGAAATTGAACTCCCATTTGACCCAGCCATACCAGTCCTGGAATATACCCTGGGAAGCCAAAAACACACAGAGAAAACACCATCCCTACTTTTATGTTGATAGCAGCACTACTCACAAAAGCCAAACTCTGGAAACAACCAGCATGCCCGAGAACTTATAACTGGATAAAGAAACTTTGGTACATCCTAACACGACAGTTGTTAGGAAAAAAGAAGTTATAAAATTTGCCAGAAGGAGAGATAGATATAGAATAACTGAATTTATTTGCATGCATATATATTTATCTATATAGATATAGCTATATATGTGTATACTCACATATTATGATACCAATAACCAAGGTCAGGTGAAACATGGATCAGGAGGTCTTGTCAAAGGTGGAAATTACCACAAACATGTGGGAGTCAGAGGTTACAGACAGAAAAATGAACACTGTGCTAATAACTGTCGAAAGTGCTATTACCCACATAGAACTGAGAATTAAATACAGGCAAAAGATATACGTGATAACTTCTAAGTGTACGTATTACAATTCACAATATGTAAGAGGAGGAGAGAAAGAGAGAAAGAGAAAGAGAGAAAAAGAGATAAAGGACCTTCCACAGAGGCAGGCTGGGAGGTGGGAAGGAATCTGGGACATTGGTGGTGGGAAATGGGTACTGATGGAGGGATGGGTGCTGGAACACTGTATGACCGAAACCCAAACATGAACATTTTTGTAATTGTTTATCTCAAGGTGGTATAATAAAATATAAAAATAAAAATGTAAAACAGAGAAGCTGGAGTAATAGAACAGCGGGTAGGATGCTTGCGTTGCATTTCATTGCAGCTAATCAGTTTTGGATCGCTCTCTTCCCACAATGTCCCCAAGGCACCAGGATTGATCCCTGAACACAGAGGCAGGAGTCAACCCTTGAGCACCACCAGGTGTGGCCTCAAAACAACCAGAATAGTAAAATGAAATACCACAAGATCCACTAATCTAATCCTAGGTAAGTAACCAAAAGGATTGAAAGAAGGCAGTGGAACAAATATTTATTCATGAATATTCACAGCTATGCAGTCAACAAATATCCAATGGGTGGAAATAAATCAAGTATCTACCAGCAGAAAATTGAAGAAACAAAATGTGATATATTAATAAAGACAATGCTATAACAGATGAACCTCAAAACATGCATTGTAGCCAGGCCAAAGATCACATAATTGTATGATCCCATTTGCATAAGTTACCCAAAATAAGTAAATTCAGAATAAAAACCCTGATGGTTGCCTCAATGGCAAAATAAATAAAACCAATAAAACTCTTTAGAGAAAAACTAGAAAATTTATCACTCAATAATATAAAACAATGTCTGACATTAAAATTACCAGGAAAAGGTGAATCAATATCTTATTTTTGGTTTTAAAATTAAATTACTCTGGTTAAGTTACTTTTAACACAGGGGTTAGTCCTTGGCCACTAATTTGATACTGTCTCTATACTGAGGAAGTAGTTTCACCAGCAGACCTGTTAATCCCATGCCTGTGTTTTTAAGTGCTTATAAAGGAATAGACTGCTTTTCCACATTGGGGAAAATAAAAAAAATCAGACAGCAAGAAATATATATCCCATAAAAAAAAACCCAGACATAAATAAACCTAGAATAAAATATTTACTAATTTATAATAGTACAATACTAAAATTTTACTTATTGGCAAGATAGTAAGCAAGAACCCTAAAGGTATTATAATCTTTGTAAACATACTCAGCTAGTACATAATTTATGAGAAAATATTAATGGATAGAAATATGAAGCACAAAAATAGAATTAAATAGAACTTTTAGGTTTAACTCAAATAGGGGGAAAAAGCGATTGATTTTAAGAAATAATGTAAAAGCAATTCAATAAACAGTGCTTGGGAAACAGATACCCCAATGAAAAAAAGAGACAAGAAATTTGTAACTTGTAAATTTGTAAATTTGGTGTGACCCAAAAACAAAGCAAAAAAAGGTAATTTTTGAAAGCAAGTATTATACGCATTTACCATGTCTCAAACAGTTGAATTAAAACATAAACATTTTTAGTAAACATTCTGTTCAAGGTTTAAGGAACAATTCTCAAAATCACTCATATTTTAAAATATTAAACACTCATACTCTAAAATATTAAACAGATCCAAATAAATAAACACCAAAATAGAAATCATAAAAGTATTGAGAACTGGATGAAAATAGGAACAACGTATTGGCTAAACATACTGTCAACATATGTGGTATGCAGCAAGAAACGAAGCTTACAAGAAAACCTACATTAAGAATTATGTACAGGGGCTGGGGTGTTTGCCTTGCATGCAGCCGGCCTGTGCCGGCGGGGTTCGACCCCCGCATCCCATATGGTCCCCTGAGCACCTCCAGGAGTAATTCCTGAGTGCAGAGCCAGGAGTAACCCCTGAGCATCGCCAGGTGTGACCCAAAAAAAAAAAAAAAAAGAATCATGTACAAAAGACTGGAAAAAAAAGAAATGTAAGTTTCTGTCTTAAGAAACAAAAGAAAACAAATGAAAGAAGAAAAATGATATTATGATAACTAGGATGGAAAGGACAAATTTCTCAAACCACCGATGCCTATGGCTCAAAAAAAAAAAAAAAAAAAAGAAAGAAAATCTGAAGAGTAAAGGACTGAATCCAATCCAGTTTAACGAAAAAAAAAAAAAACTATTTGCTTATAGAATTTCAGGTTTCTCTCAATGGTTTCGCTGGCAATTTCTACAAAATTTGAAAAAGAAATTCAGTAATTTTTACAGAAAGTTGATAAAAAATATACAAGCCCCCGAAAATAGACTACCTATAATGTCAGTTTTACTCTGATACACTAAAAGAAAGAAAATAAAAGCCAAGAACTACAGATCAGTACCACTCAGGATGTAAAATGTAAAAATCCTAACATTTTAGCTAACCAAATTGAGCAATATATAAAAGACAGTATGTGGTGTTTATTCCCAGGATACACAGATGATCATCCTTGGAAGATACATTAATGACCCTAAAACACAATACATTAAAGGCATCTACCCTCCTACATTCATTACTATTCACAATATTCAAAAACTAGAAACAATTAAAATGCCCAAGAGTGGATAAAGAAGCCATGGTACATCTACACCATGAGGAAAAATGAAGTAATGAAATTTGTTGATGAATGGATGAAGGTGGACAGTATCACGCCCAGTGAAATGAGTCAAAGCGAGAGGGACACAGAATAAACATACTCATTTGCATGATACAAAGAAACACAGAACAATACCCAAAGACAACAGAAAGGAAGGCCAAGAAGAACTTGCCATAATGGGGAAAGGGTGGTAAGGTTGGAAAAGGGACTACTAGTATAATAATAACGGGAAGTGATTGCTCTGGACAAGAACTGGGTGCTGAAAGGAGGAAAAGAAATATACATGATAAACTTCCAATAACAGTATCCCAACCACAAGACTAAAAGAAAAAAGAAAAGTCTGCCATAAAGGCAGGCTGGTAACCTGGAGACACTGGTGAATGAATGTGGACAATGGTAAAGGAATAGGTGCTTGAACATTGCAGGACTTAAACTCAAAAAAATAAAACAATCCAATTGAAGAGCAATCAACATAATTTACCATATAAACAGTACTTAAAGGAATCATCAATCATGTAAAAAAGATACAGAAAAATTACAGACCAGCAACATAAGCCACTGTTGATAAAAACTCATGGAACTGCTATAGCAGATTATTTCTCAACCTGACTATAAAAAGTGTCTATTCCTCTATGCATCCCGTAAAAATAAATAAAAATTCATAGTGCTATACTTGAAATACTGTCTGTTCTTTTTGGAAAGGGAATGAAAATTATTGTTTTAACTGTGGTGCTGCTTAAGACAAATTATAACAATTCATATCGAACAATAAAAATCAGCAATACTGTTGTATGTAACATACTCTACTAAAGCCGATTTTAAAATTATATTTCACAAAAAGATAGTACAGTGATTAAGGTGCTTGCCTTGCACATGTCCAAACTCCAGTTCTTTTTTTTTAAATTTTTTTTAATTTTTTGCTTTTTGGGTCACACCTGGCAATGTTCAGGGGTTTCTCCTGGCTCTGCACTCAGGAATTACTCCTGGCGGTGCTTGGGGGACCATATGGGATGCCGGGGATCGAACCCGGGCCGGCATGGGCCGGGTTGCGTGCAAGGCAAACGCCCTACCCGCTGGGCTATCGCTTCGCCCCAAACTCCAGTTCTATCCCTAGTTACTGCATATGCTCCCTAGATCACAGAATCAGAATTAAGCCCTGAGTACTTTTGGGTGTAGCCCAAACTACGGGCACCCTAAATAAAAACAATACTTCATTTAGAATGAATTTTCCTTAAATGTAAGCATTTAATTACAATGAAAATATATTCAATTATAAATTTTAATTATAGCCATAAATGTACACTATGTTATCTGCTATAAATTTTACTTTTTCTGACAGTATTCTTTTCTTTGATTAAGGAAAAGTACTTACTAATTCCTTAGCCATAGCCAAAAGGTATAACTACAGTACTAAAGTAAGAATTCTTCAATCTACAGAGAGAAAGTTAACAGATCTTTTCATCTGGACTAGCTAAATATGGCTGAAAGTGGAAACAACAAATTTACTGAATGCATGCCGTGTTGAAGGATTCCAAATATTAAAAGCACAGCCAACTCTGAACTCTATAGAGTAGGGGAAGATAAAAGCTATTTTAACCGTAACGCCAATGAATAGCAGTTATTGGGGAAGAGGGCACACCCAGCAGTAGCCAGGGCTTACTCTAGACTCTGCGATCAGGGATCACTCCTACTGGGGGTTTGGGGTTTTAGGGATAGAACCCAGGTTGCCAAGTGCAAGGAAAAAGCCTTTCCTGCTGTACTATTTATCTTTCCAGTCCCATTATTCCATTTGTTGACTGTGAGTCAACAGATAACCTCAAAATTACAGAATTGAGTTCATAATCAAAGGGTGTGTGTATGTCACTTGTCATCCCGTTGTTCATCGATTTGCTCGAGCGGGCGTATCATACATAAATATGTATTTATGTATATAAATATATATAATCTATATATTAATTTATATATTAGATATAATTATATATCTATTAATATCTATTATATCTACAGGATGAAAAACTTGTTTTAAAATAAATTTATCATTATCGGTCAATGTTTTATTTAAATACATATTTCATATACTCATTACATTAAAATTTCAGGTGAAAAGGAATTGCATGTGGAAAAAGTCTTAAACTTTCATTACTGAAAAGCTTAATAATAACCTCTTCTTTACAAATATAATATATCCATTCTAGTTTATTTTCAAATTATTTTTATCAAAGGGACTTATTAAAAACAAAGTTAAAATGGAATTAGATCATGGTTTCGAATCGTTAAATTTTGTATTTACTCATAAAAGGTGCATGGTCACCCCATGCTCATTTTAAACACACACAAGTAGAATAATATTTTGCCTTTATTTCAAGTCTAACTAGTTATTCCTTAGATATTTATATTGATAAGAACTTGCTCATTTTTAAAATAGTAAGCACATCTACACGCCTAAAAATATACTCCTCAAACCATATAAATCACATTAAGCTAGTGCTGCTGAAGTCACATCACAAGTTGCCTTCCATATAGTAATAAGAATTGCTACGAATTTTACAGGAAAAATTAATATGAAGATTGAGCAATAAGTAGTATTAGACATAATAATGTAAATATTTTAACTACTGATTTAAATAACAAGAGCTTCTTTATTAAACAGTAGCAATTTAATAACCAAGTTATTCCTTATTCCAGAATAACTCTTTTTGGGCATCAGAACAACCATTTAGTCAAGATAAGTCTAACAAAATCACTGCCAGTCAGTAACAAATTTATTTCTAATACCTGGCGATTACTACTAGAGTTAACACTCAAGAGGATGATAATTCTAATAACTAGAACCTTATTATCTCTTTAAAACTTATCTTTAATGAATCATGAAGGTGACAAACTGATGATATAGGGGAAAAAGAAAAACCTTTTCAAACCTCTTTTAATGATGCTTCTACCTACCTGTATCTTCAATAAATTCCACACATTTTTCAACAAATAGTGGTATAGGTTTCTCAGCTGTAACCAGATCCTGGAGAGGCATCCCAAAGTAATTACTTTCCCAATTTCTACGTGTTGGTGGATTGAAGTTCTTAGTTTTCTTTTTCTGCTATAAGAGAAGATTTACATTAAAATCACTAAAATTTCCCCAAAATAAAAATAAATGATTATGATTTTATCAGAAAACAGTATTAAGCAATATAACATTTGTATTAAAAATATTCAAAAGTATTTAAAAACTATACCCAAACTAAATGTTCAGATAGAGCAAATCAGAGAAAAATCAGTAAATGAACTATTAGAAACAATTTGAGCAACGAAGCAGTCTAAAATAAAAGTGAGAACAAAAATGGCAGCCATGGGGCATGTAATCGAAAAAAGAAAAAGATGGGTAGATGAAATTGGGAAGGGTGCCTTTGTTTTTTGTTTTGTTTTTTGCTTTTTTAATCATACCTGGTGATGCTCAGCTGTTATTCCTGGCTCTGGTTACTCTAAGTTATCTGCTCAAACTTTATAGCAGGTAACTTAGAAATTACTCTTGCCAGTACTATGGGATGTTGGGATTGAACCTGGGTTGGTGGCATGCAAGGCAAACGTCAACCTGCTGTACTACTGTTCTGTGACATGTTTCTGTTTTTATTTATTTATTTTTATTTGTTTTTTTTTTTAAACATTAACTCAAAGGAAATATTAGACATTAAAAGAGGTCAAGTCAGTGAAGGTGTGATCTGTTAAATTTTATTCAGTCTTTGGGGCAGGGTCCACAAGAGATTTTTTTGTGTATTACTCTTTTGGCAACAATTCAATTAAACCTTTTATTATGTGTTTAGTCTCATCAGTTGTCTCTTATTTCCCCATTCCTGTCTACTTCTAAAGTTTCAGATAAACCTAAGATCTGAATTAAATTCAACTACTGAAGAGACTGAGCCAGTTTCTAAAACAAGCTAAAGTGTAAATATCTCCTCAGACAAATACGACTTAATCCAGAGTTAAGAAGATGGCTCTAAGAGCTGGAGTACAAACCTATGGTTCAATCCCCAGACCAAACCTCAGAACATTGATGGTTGTGGCCCCCGACAATAACAATAACAGCAACAAACTCACCAAGGAGTATGGATCCTATTTGGGGAGTAGGGATCGATGGTCACAGCCAGAAATACTCAGGGCTATTCCTTGGGCTGGGGACTGAAACGTAGTTGGCTAACCCCGTGTAGCTGTCTGGTTCAGATCCTTACTGCTTAAATGATCCTTCAAACTATCATTAGTATCAAAACAAATCAATGTACAGGGGAAAGGAATGGAAAGGAAAACAGTAATTTCAAAGCTGAGGTAAGTAGTATATGGGTGAATCCACTTTGTTCTCAGAAGCACTTGGGTGTTTTTATGATTGGCAGGTAAATAATTATTTGGTAAGTGAAAACTAGGGTAAAAATAGATTTCTAATGCAATACAGTGTTGGAAATATACATGTATGAAGGCAGATTAATAACAGTAATGACTAAGCTGGTAGGACCAAGAGTAACTTAGAAATAGAAAGACTTAACAGTATCAAGGGATGTGGATTAGAGGTAGTTTGCAGGCCTTGGGTTCAATTCCTCACACACATCACACAAAACCCACTAAAATATTAACCAACTGCAAATTTACCTGAAGAACACAAAGATGCAAGTGAGCTAGTCCTAAATATTTAAATGTTTGAACTGAAGAAATCATTTTAGGAAACGGTTCCTATATTGTCCTTTAGGAACCCATGTAAAGTCACATAATTTAGAAATCCTTCCACCTTAATTACACAAACGTGTGGGAGTCAAGAGGTTAGGTAAGACAGAAGGGAACAGTGTGTTAATAATTGTCGAAAGTTAGAAATTGTAGAAAATGGATTCTAGATCTCGATATCAGACATGAATCTATAAGGTACATCGAAGAAAACATAGGAGAAACGGCTCTATGACATCGAAACGAAAAGTATCTTTAAAGACGACACACCACTGACCAAGCAAATGGAAGCAATGATAAACAAATGGGATTATATAAAATTGAAAAGCTTCTGCACCTCAAAAGAAACGGTGACCAAGATACAAAGACAATCCACAGAGTGGGAAAGGATATTCACCCAATACCCATCTGACAAGGGGTTAATATCCAGGATATATCAGGCACTGGTAGCACTCCACAAGAAGAAAACAGCCAACCCCATCAAAAAATGGGGGAGAAGAAATGAACAGAAGCTTCCAAAAAGAAGAAATTCGAATGGCCAAAAGGCATATGAAAAAGTGCTCTTCATCTTTAATCATCAGGGAGATGCAAATCAAAACAACAATGAGGTACCATCTCACACCACAGAGACTGGCACACATCCAAAACAGCAAGAACAACCGGTGCTGGCGTGGATGTGGGGGAAAAAGGGACTCTCATCCACTGCTGGTGGGAGTGCCGACTGGTCCAGCCCTTTTGGAAAACAATATGGACATTCCTCCGAAAGCTAGATATTGAGCTCCCATTTGATCCAGCAATAGCACTCCTGGGAATATCCCTAGAGACCGAAAAACACATAGCAGAAACACTATCTGTACTTCTTTATTCATCTCTGCGCTATTCACTATAGCTAAAATCTGGAAACAACCTAAATGCCCGAGAACAGAGGACTGGCTAAAGAAACTGTGGTTCATCTACACTATGGAATACTATGCAGCTGTCAGAAAGGATGAAATTATGAAATTTACCTGCAAATGGATGGACATGGAGTCTATCATGCTGAGTGAAATTAGTCAGAAGGAAAAGGACAGATATAGAATGACTGCATTCATTAATAGGATATAGATACCAGTGTTTTAATAAATATGGGAAATGGTAATGGCAGATTAAAACTCACCACTGAATATACACAAAGAGACTTAAGTGATTAACTCTAACTATCTGCAGGGCTAGCCACAATGTGTAAAATAAGAGGGAGAGAGATGCAGAGACAGAGAGAGAGATAGAGAGAGAAAGAGAGGAAACTGGGGTACCTGCTATTAAGGCGGGTGGGGGATGGGAGGGGAGGGGTACATTGGTGGTGGAAATGGGGCACTGGTGGAGGGATGGGTGCTGGAATACTGTATTACCAAGAACCAATTATGAACACCTTTGTAATTGTATGTTTCACGGTGGTATAATAAAAAAATTAAAAAAAAAATAAAAAAAAATAAAAAATAAAAAAAAATTGTCGAAAGTGCTAATACCAACCTAGAACTGAGCATTAATCAGGCAATAAGATACACATGATAACCTCTAAATGTATGTATTACAATCCACAATATGTATGGGAGAGGGGGGGGAGAGAGGGGGGAGAGAGAGAGAGAGAGAGAGAGAGAGAGAGAGAGAGAGAGAGAGAGAGAGAGAGAGAGAGAGATAAAAGAACCTGCCATAGAGGCAGGCTAGGGGAGGGGGGAGAATCGGGGACATTGGTGGTGGGAAATGGGCAATAGTAGAGGGATGGGTGCTAGAACACTGCATGACTGAAACCCAAACATGAATATCTTTGTTACTGTATATCTCACGGTGTTATAATAAATTATGAGAAAAAAAAAAAGAAATCATTCCACCTTTACTAAGGGGTCCTGGGGCAGTAAAATGTAAACTTTGTGTAGAAAGTCCTGAATACCTCACTTAAAAAAAGGGTTAGAAGCTGTAGAGTAAGTAAAACAAGTTAAGGCAGAATCTATGGCTTATGCTCAGGAAACAGGCCCCAAAGTCCACTAAGATGCAAGGATAGAAAAATTCAGGACTAGTATTCTAATTTAACACAAGGCCACACAAACCACTCTTGGCTGGACTCTGGGGACCACATAAGGTGCCAGGGATCGAAGGAAGGACTGTGCAAAAGGAGGCTAAGAAAATAAGTATAATAGGGGGCCAGAGAGCTAGTATAGCAGGTGGGGCATTTGCCTTGCATGTTACCAACCCAAGATGGATCCCTTGCATCCCATATGGTCCCCCAAGCTTGCCAGCAGTGATTCTACTACAAAGAGCCAGAAGTAACAGAAGAGTATAGCTGGGTGTTCTCAGCCACCAGCATGTGAACAATAGCTGAGCTTCATAGCTTCATGACTAATATCAGAAGAGATGACAAACCAAGCAATGGAAGCTCAGGGGTACCCTGGCTCTTTAATCTAACAACTCTGGCATCCCCTTAGGAGGGGGAGTAGGCTGAATCCTGGCCCTGTGGAAGCCCCATCACCTACATCACACCCCATAGCTACCACCATACAAATGGCCCAACTTCACCGCTTCATGATTGATCTCTGTGGAGATGCCACACCAATGAAACTCCCAAGTATACCAGTTGTTGAGATGAAAACTCAGCAGTTTTCTCAGAGTGGGGTAGGCAACATCTACCCTCCCAGCCCCACCACGGCCAAAAGATTCAGCAGCCACACCCACATCCCACAGTTGCCTCCATTAGAACAGCCTAACTTCATAGCCTCATGACTAATCTTAGGAGAGATGCCATGCCAAGTCAAAGCAACTATACCAATCATTGGACTGAAAACTCTGGAGTAAACTCTGGAGGGGAGAGGGCATAACTTATCCCAGTTCTACAGATGCTGGATCTCTAGAAGCATGCAGTCACATATGTAGCCATACAACAGCTCCCACTTCTACAAAACTCATCCAGTAGAAGCAGAGCAAATTAAAGGGAAAACTGTATAAAAGCCTACCAAGCTCAATTAGCCTCAATGACTTTAATAACCCCACTGTGAGTATAACATTTTCACAAATTTTCTTTTACTGAAGTATTCTGATAATTCTATATGCTATTTTGTTGTAACAAGCAATATAAAATAGTTTTGTACTTGTCGAGGGGCAGGGGAACTGGGGACAATGGTGGAGGGAATGTTACATTGGTGATGGGATTGGTGTTGGGACACTGGATGAACAAAACAACTGTATTAACAGGTTCTTTTATATAAACAAAAAACCCTCCTCTGATTCCATAAACTTCAAATTCTTACTTCTTGTTTCCTTTCACAGATTTTTTTTTTTTTTTTTTGCTTTCTTGGGTCACACCCGGCAATGCTCAGGGGTTACTCCTGACTCTTCGCTCAGGAATTACCCCTGGCGGTGCTCAGGGGACCATATGGGATGCCAAGGATCAAACCCAGGTTGGTCGCGTGTAAGGCAAACGCCCTACCCACTGTGCTATCGTTCCACCTCACAGAAAAATTTCTTAGAGATGTCTCCACTTAACATTTACTACTCTGTACCTTTTTTGCTTTTGTTTTTGAGTCACACCCGCAATGCTCAGGTGTGATCACATACTGGTGTGATCACATACTCATATCCTGGCTCTGCACTCAGGAATTACTCCTGGTGGTACCCGGGGACCATATAGGATACAGGGGATCGAACCCAGGTCGACTGTGTGCAGGGTAAATGCCCTACCCACTGTACTATGGCTCTGGCCCTACTCTCTACTTTTTTACATCCCAATCACTCTTCAGCCTACTTTTGTTTGACTTTCTCTTCCATTCTTCAAATGGTTTGTGACTTTTCCTTAAACATCTGCTCTTGGAACCCATGTCACTAGTCTTTACTAGTTTTTCTCTTTTCTCACCAACTATTCCTTTTCTTTTTTTTTTTCTTTTTTTTTTTTAACATTTTATTATACCACCGTGAGATATACAATTACAATGCTGTTCACGCTTGGGGGTTTCGGACACACAGTGTTCCAGCACCCGCCCCCACCAGTGCCCCCCCAGCCACCACCCATGTCCCCAATTCCCTCCCCCTTCCCACATCCTGCCTAAATGGCAGGTTCTTTATCTCCTCTCTCTCTCTCTCTCCTCCTTCTCCCACACATTGTGGGTTGCACTACGCATACACTTAGAAGCCATCATCTGCATTTTTTTGTCTGTATTTAATGCTCCAGTTCTATGTTAGCATCAGAACTTTAGACATTTATTCACACATTTTCCCTTCTCTATCTAAACTAACCTCTGACTCCCACACGCTTGTGGTAATTTCCACTTTTGGTAAGATCACCTAGTATATTTATGTCATGCAAATAAATGCAGTCATTCTATGTCTCTCTCTTTCCTTCTGACTAATTTCACTCAACATGATTCTTTCCATATCCATCCATTTATAGCAAAATTTCATAACTTCATTTTTTTCTAACAGCTGCATAGTATTCCATTGTGTAGATGTACCACAGTTTCTTTATCCAGTCATCAGTTCTCGGGCATACTGGTTGTTTCCAGGTTTTGGCTATTGTGAATAGTGCAGCTATGAAAATAAAAGTGCGGATTGTGTTTCCACTGTGTGTTTTTGGCTTTCCAGGGTATATTCCCAAGAGCGGTATGGCTGGGTCAAAGGGGAGCTCAATTTCTAGTCTTTGGAGGAATGTCCATATTGTTTTCCAGAAAGGTTGTACAAGTCGACATTCCCACCAACAGTGTATGAGAGTCCCCTTTTCCCCACATCCACGCCAGCACTTGTTGCTTTTACCCTTTTGGATATGGGCCATTCTCTGTGGTGCGCAGGTGATATCTCATTGTTGTTTTGATTTGCATCTCTCTGATGATTAGTGATGATGAGCATTTTCTCATATGCCTTTTGGCCATTCGGATTTCTTCCTTGTCAAAGTTTCTGTTCATCTCCTCTCCCCATTTTCTAATGGGGTTGGCTGTTTTTTTCTTATGTACTTGTACCAGTGCCTGATATATCCTGGATATTAACCCCTTATCAGTTACTCCCTAGAGCTTTGTACAGATTCAATGTGGTTCCTATAAGGATTCCCATGACATTCTTTAAAGAAATTGACCAAACACTTCTGAAATTCGTATGGAATAACAAACCCTCACGGATAGCTAAAGCAATCCTTGGGAAGAAGAAGATGGGAGGCATCACCTTTCCCAACCTCAAACTGTACTACAAAGCAGCAGTAATTAAAACAGCGTGGTACTGGAATAAAAACAGACCGGTGGACCTATGGAATAGAGTTGAGTATCCTGACACCCACCCTCAAAGACATGATCAGTTAATCTTTGATAAAGGTGCAAAGAGTCCAAACTGGAGTAAGGAAAGCCTCTTCAACAAGTGGTGCTGGGAAAACTGGACAGCTACATGTAAAAAAAATGGATTTGGACCTGTGTCTAACACCTTGCACAAAAATCAGATCAAAATGGATTAAAGATCTCAGTGTCAGACCTGAATCCATAAAGTACATTGAAGAAAATATAGGAAAAACCCTCCACGACATCGATGCTAAAGACATCTTCAAAGGTGAAACACCATTAACAAAGCAACTAGAAAAAAATATAAATATATGGGACTACATGAAACTGAAGAGCTTCTGCACCTCGAAAGAAACAGTGACCAAGATAGAAAGACAGTCGACAGAATGGGAAAGAATATTCACCCAATACCCATCCAACTATTCCTTTTCATCTGCCAATAGCTTTGAGTCTACCCAAATTCGGTTCTGAGGTATCCTTCTCTAGCTATAAGCAGTACTCAAATGAATTTAACACAATGTAACACCTTTCAGTCATTTTACAACTTTCCCTCTGAATACCATACTGTTGCCTTTAATTAATACTTCTTCCACTTGAATGTCAACATAGGTATTTTAAAAACAGAAGGGATTGGGGCCTGGAGACATAGCAGCAAGTTGGGTTCTTGCCTTGCATGCAATAGGACAGAGTTCAATCCCTGGCACCCACTATGATTCCCTGAAGCATTGCCTTTAGTAAGTATGAATGTAAAATGTAAATGTAAAACCAGGAGCAACTCGTGAGCATCTCCAGATGTGCATCTTCCTCCTTAAAAAAAAAATTTAGAAAAAGGAGGGCTGGAGGGATAGGACAGGGATTAAGGTATAGCAGCACAATAACTGGCCTTGCATAACAGGAACCCAGCTCAAATCCCCATATGGTCCTTCAAGCACAAAACCAGGAAGTTTCTGAGCACTGCCAGATGCAGTCCAAAACACCAATACATATATTAAAAAATCCAAAAAGTCCTGCAGGGTGCAGGACTAGAGAGATAACGCAAGAGAATGAAAAACATGTTTTCCACTCAGGAGCATCAGCTTCGATCCCAAGCACTACAAGGCTGTAGCCCTCCCAAAGCAGTTTGTCCCTTGTCTAAGATCTTTATACTTAGTTTCCACTATATTTGTAAACCAACCCAGTAGTGCTGATTCCAACCCAGTAGGAATTAGCCTAAATTTTTCCTTAGTTTCCATAGTGAATCTTGAATCATGATAGAATGAATTCCAAAATAATATAATTTTCCACGTTTCACTTTTTGTACTAACATGTATTTCTATTTGGAAATTAATAATTTAGAAATTAGTGATTCCTACTGATAAGTCTACAAAGTGACAGGAAGTTTTATCAGACCCAATTCTTCACTCCTATGGAAACCATTACTGAGAAGTTTTTAATAACTTTCAAACTAGTAAAATCAGGATTCAAATTTTTAATGGGCACTGGTAAGGGATGGGTGCTGGAACACTATGACTGAAACCTAAACATGAACATATTTGTAATTGTATATCTCACGGTGGTATAATAAAATCTTTAATTTTAAAAAATGATTAGTTATCAAATTACAAGACTTAAAGTAAAATTTATGTAACTTCACTTGGGTATAAGATTTGGGTATGTAAGAACAAAGTATTTACTAAATGCATAAAACATGCTAGGATAGCAAAAAAAATCAATGGAAAGCTAATGTTCTCAAAAAAATATAATCAAATGCAAAAATATCACTACCATCACTTCATTAATAGCACAAATAAATTGCTATGATTGATAAAATAATTTAATACAAGGCTAAGGCTTCAAGAGACCGTTTACAATGAAAGAAAATGAGACCAGAGTCATTTTAGGAATATACACACAGCCTATAAGTCACTGATGCATATAAATATTTGGGTACCTACAATGTCAGCATAAGTACCCAGAAATCTCGAGACACTGACATTTTACCTACTGCTCACTAGGTAGCTGATATTTTATACATAAGCTTGATAGCAGTTATAAGATAACTTATTACTATGTATGGGAATGAGTGAGTGTAGAAAGACCATGGTAAAATGAAAAGGCTTTAAGTGCCAAACTAAGAAACACAAAGGCTACTGGAGAATGTACTGGAGAAAGGAATTAGCCATTTCTATTTTAAAACTATTCCTTAGAAAGCAAAGTAGAATAGTTTGAAACCGGGGTGACTAGAAGAGAGAGAATTTATATGGTACTGCCACTACTGCTGAGATAAGAAAACAAACAAAAAATTGGAATTCATCAAATATTGCTGGTGGAAATAAAAATGTACAAAAAATGAATAAAAATCCATTCACTCTGAAAAAAGGTTGGAAGTTTCTAATAAGACCATAAAATTACCATACAACCCAGCGCTGAACTTTTAGGCATCAAGATTAGAGAAATGAAGCTTATGTTACATAAAAATCTATTAATAGCAACTTTATTTATTTATTTTGCTTTTTTTTTTGGTCACACCCAGTGATGCTGAGGGTTACTCCTGGCTCTGTGCTCAGGAATCACTCCTGGCACTGCATGGGGACCATATGGGATGCCGGGATCGAACCCGGGTGAGCTACATGCAAGAAAATGCCCTACCCGCTGGACTATCGCTCCGGTCCCATTAATAGCAACTTTAATCACAATAGTTCCCTAACTGGAAACAACCCCAGTATCTTCAACTTTAAGAAACTGTGGTTTATCAATACTACAGAACACACAGCAATTTAAAAAAAAAAAAAGGATTTATGCAACAACCTCACTAAATATCCAGAAAACAGTTGAATTTAAAAAAAAAAATCTCAGAAAGTTACATTATCTGTGAACTGAATTCACAGATAATATTCTGGCAAAGTTAGAAAATGTCAAACAGAAAAATATGTGGTTATCAGGGACTAGGGATGAAATAAAGGAGACAGAAATACGTGGTTACAAATGGACAATAGGAAGAATCTTATACTGATCAAACTGTTTTGTTTTTCATCTTGCCTATATAATTGATGGTGCTAAAAGGCAGAAATTGAAGGCAGATACACAAACTCAGACGTGAAAATACAGAAATAAAAACATACAAATGACTACAAGTAAAATGGGAAACCTAAGTAAGATATAGATATTAATGTCAAAATTCCAATAGTGTTATTTTCGTACAGTTCTTTAACATGGCATCTTTTAGGAGAAGCTGGAAAAAGGATACATGAATCTCTGCAATATTTATTCCAATGGTATATATATATATATATATATATATATATATATTTTTTTTTTTTTTTTTTTTTTTTTTTTTTTGCTTTTTGGGTCACACCCAGCCATGCTCAGGGTTACTCCCGCTTTGTGCTCAGGAATCACTACTGGCACTGCATGGGGGACCATATGGGATGCCGGGATCAAACCCAGATCGGCTGCATGCAAGGCAAACACCCTACCCACTGGACTATCGTTCCGGCCCCTGTTCCAATGGTATATCAATCTACAATAACTTCATTGCAATCTATGACATTTACACAACAAAGTAACTGCCTAGGGACCATTCACAGAAGTATCCTAGAATCCCCACTGTTAAGTGATGCTAGATTGTAATGACTTCAATTTAACAGAGGACAGAAGAAGAGAAGCAACAAGTTCTACAGCAAATGAAAAGATGAAACAAACAGGAAAAACAGCAATAGCATCAGCCATCTTTAACTATGGTAACTGTATGAAAAAATATTTTTATCCAAGTACAGTGAGGACGGGAAGTAAAAATCTAACTATGAGGAAAATTTGAAACCAGAGACTCTCAGACATGGGTCAGAGCTGCTACTTGCTCTCCCTGTGCCCAGCCGCTTATGAGGCACCGGGAGGCATGGCGGGTTCTAGCCCTGGACTGCCACCCCAGCAGAGCCTCACAACAATCCAGACGACCCCCTCCACCCCCCCACTCCATGGGGGCTGTCGTTTCCACATCCGGACGTCTTTCTGCGTCACAACTCCACCCATCAGACCAGTCTATCAGAGCCCAGATCATCGATACCCACCCTGCAGCAGTTTTTTTTTTTTTCAATCCGGCCCAGGTATGCTAAACCAGAGACTCACAGACATGGGGCAGAGCTGCTACTTGCTCTCCCTGTGCCCAGCCACTCATGAGGCGCCAGGGGAGGCATGGCGGGTTCTAACCCTGGACTGCCACCCCAGCAGAGCCTCACAACAAGCCAGATGACCCCCATCACTCCATGGGGGGGCACCATTTTCCACATCCAGACTTCCCTCTCGTCACAACTCCACCCAGCAGACTAGACTATCACAGCCCGGATCATTGACACCACCCTGCAGCAGTTTTTTTTCAATCCGACCCAGGTATGCTGAGCCAGAGACTCACAGATATGGGGCAGAGCTGCTACTTGCTCTCCCTGTGCCCAGCCGCTCATGAGGCGCCTGGGAGGCATGGCGGGTTCTAGCCCTGGCCTGCCACCCCAGCAGAGCCTCACAACAGGCCAGACGACCCCCCCCCGCCCCACTCCATGGGAGCCGCCATTTTCCACATCCAGACTTCCCTCTCGTCACAACTCCACCCAGCAGACCAGACTATCACAGCCTGGCTAAATGATTTATTTAGAGGTGGCTACAAGAGTATGCCACCTGCACGGCAAGCCTGGCAAGCTGCTTGTGTTGTATTTGATATGCCAAATACCAGTAACATTTATATTAGGTCATTCCCATGACCTAATATAATGGTTTGAGGCTCTTTATGTTCCTGGAGCAAGCGGATGCCTTTGGGTTCTACTAGCATGAGACAGGACATATGGAGATATTATTGGTGCCTGCTCTAGCAAATAGATGATGAATGGGAAGATAGTGATAGTGATAGTGATGAGGAAAATTCTCCTTCCCTTATGTGCAGGTACAAACATGCCAAAACTTCCAGAAATTTCACGGGAATTTCAGGCTTCTAATAACATCAGCATCACAGGCATTTTACCATTAAATCCTCTGTTGTGAGGGAAAGGAGGTGAAACCTAAGATATGTAGCAATATCTAAGTCCTTATAGCAGAAGCAACAAAGTTGTGAGTCAAAAATGTCTTCAGACGTGGACAGATGCCCCCTGGAAGGCAAAATTGATGGTGCTGAGAACCACTATCCTTAAAAAAAAAAGTGAGGGCCAAAAACTAAAGCAAATGCTTTGACTGCAGGAGAACAAGGTTTGAAGGCTCTTGCCCAGCAGTGTTTGAGAGTCTCAAACACTGCTGGGCAAGAGCCTTTCAAACCAAGGGAGAAAACAGAAAAAGCTCAAATTTGGGAGACAGCTAAATAAATAAATGCCTTTAATGTCTGAAAACCTTAAAAAGTAAATTACATATCTCAAGGAGAAAAAAACACTACTTTATGATACACAAGGACAGTAATAATCCTACCATGTTGTAACAAGTTATTAAACTTCAAAACAATACTGGGGGGCTGATAAATAGTAGACTGAGTAGGGCACTTGCCTTGCACATGGCAGACCTGGGTTCAATTCCTGACATCACATATGGTTCTCCCAGCCTACCAGGAGTGATACCTAAGTGTAGAGCTAGGGCAGGAGTAAGCCCCAAGCACCACCAGGTGTGAGACCACAAAACAAAAACACAAAAATACTGGGCGGAGCCATAGACCAGTGGGTAGGGTGTTTGCCTTGCACATGGCCGGCCCATGCTGGCCCGGGTTCTATCCTCGGCATCCCATATGGTCCCCCAAGCACCACCAGGAGTAATTCCTGAGTGCAGAGCCAGGAGAAACCCCTGAGCATTGCAGGGTGTGACCCAAAAAGGAAAAAAAAAAAACTATGAAGCAACGTAACTATTATAAAGTGATTAGGTAAGAAGAGTATTATACAAATATAATAAGCACTATTCTGTAACATAAAACATCAACGTAACAATGAAATGTTTATTTGAAACCAGGACTCCAAAAAGATTTACTTTCTTCTTTTCAAAATCTGTAAGAGCTATAGTGCTGTGAATCCAAACACAAACACTTAAGAAAGCACGGGGACCAGAGCGATAGTACAGAAGGGTAGGGCATTTGCCTTGCACGTGGCCAACCCAGGTTCAATCACTGGCAGCCCAAGCTCCACAAGGAGTAATTGATGAGTGCAGAACAAGGAGCAACCCCTGAGCAATGCTGGTTGTGACCCAAAAAGGTTATAAAGGGTATTAGGTACTCTTTAAGCTAAAACTAAGTGAGAAGAGGTAAAAAAAATTTACATATGGTTTTAAAAAAATATATATATATATATATATTTTTTTTATTAATTTTTTTTTTTGCTTTTTTGGGTCACACCAGGCGTGCTCTGGGGTTACTCCTGGATCTTCGCTCAGGAATTACTCCTGGCAGTGCTCAGGGACCATATGGGATGCCAGGGATCGAACCCGGGTCAGCCGCCGTGCAAGGCATAACTACGCCACCTGCTGTACTCAGTGCTCCAACCCCTGGTTTAAATTCTTGTATCCACTAATCAGAGAAACTGGTTCTAATGTTGCTTTACCTGTATCAGGAGAATAGATGACATATTCCAACTGAAAAATTAACATACATTATCCACCTGGAATTTTTTTATTAATGCCATTACAACTTCACTAACAACAAAATCTGGAGTTACTTAAATTCTCCATTTGGCAAGAGTTCTAGGAAAAGTTAAGTGACTAATCTGTAGATTTCTTTGTAGCATTTCCAAAGTAACATATTATACCCAGCATTTAATAGTTAAAGGTGTAGTTTTCCCCTTTGCTTGTCCTATTATGTTAGGTATCCTGTTACCCTAAAAGCTGCCAATCACATCATCTGTAAAGAATAAAGAAAAATTTCAGCATTGCTTTTGTCATCCTTCCTATAAAATACTATTTTCAAGTAGTTCACACTTTTTAGGAAGCATAAAATTTGTAAAATTTTGCACATCCACTTTTTTTCAGGGGAAATACAAAGTATTTCCTCAGATTTTCAAAGATTAAGAACAATTTCTAAAACCTCAAAAGGAATATTTTATACAAAGTATGCACACTGTATCTTTTATTTAATAAAAACAAGATACAACCAGAGATGACTTTCGTCACACCAATTAATTTAGTACTATGAATTGAAAATATAAAA